>ONZH01030344.1:0-37357 GCA_900303285.1 Rhinella marina | reverse complement strand
AAACAATTTTTTCCGGGGGCCACTACCAGGCCCTCTCTCCAAACAATTTTTCTGCCGTGTCAACTACAGACACTGTAAAACAATGTTTCAGGAGTGTCAAACAGACAGTCCAAAACAATTTTTCAGGAAGCGCACATTTAAAAAACATTGTTTTTACTGAGGGTCGACTTTATGTACTCCGAAAAGAAAAAACTTTTTGAAGGCTCAACAAAAGCCATTTCACTGCTTTCTCAGTCGGACAAAGTCATTGGTGGTGTAACCGCCATGCTGTGTCAGGCTAAATTTTTGGGTGGCTCACCTGCTACCTCATCTAATTTGGTCACTTGTTGGTGTCACCGCCATGCTGTGTCAGGCTTATGCCTACATCGTGTGGCTGGGGATAGGAGAGCAGTGCCAGCATGGGCATGGGTAATGGACCTTTGTTTCACCTAGTTGGGTGCTTCCCTAACATGTGATGGGCATGTGCCTCGCCTTTCTTGGTCTGGGTGAGCACAATTGCCATGAGGGTAACCACCAGGCTGTTTCAGGAGAATTTGGGGTAATGGTGGGATTAGGCAGCCTCAGAGGCATCCATGCATGCTGCCCCTGCTGTTTCCTGTCCATTTCCGTGGTGTTTCCATCATTTTCTGAGGTTTCCAGGTTTTCATCCAGCCTACCCTAGGCAGAGCCTTGGTCCCCTGCAAAAAATGCTTGAGTCTTCCATTGACTTCAATGGGGTTCGTTATTTGAAACGAGCAACCGAGCATCGGGAAAAATTTGACTCGAATAACGAGCACCCGAGCATTTTAGTGCTCGCTCATCTCTAATAAAGATAGCTGTAACATACATTAATGGTATTACAGTGTAAAGGGGTGAAGTAACAATAGTAACATAACAATAACATAGGAGTCCATAGAGGAAGTTATGTCAGTTGGTAGCTTCATCACGTTTGCTAAGTATTTTTGAGAGACTGATAATTTGTGGAGGAAGTACTACAATGGCTTGAATTTGGCAAGCAGGGAGAGGAATTATGTGGGTTTGACAGTATTATAGGTTTGATAGTAAGTTATCCAAGGCTGCCATATTTCCAGAAAAGCAGACCTATTATTGCGGTCCCAGCCTATTATCTCCTCCATGCAGCAAATTTGTTGTACTTTATCCATCCAGCTAGATATAGTTGGAGGTTCTGGATCTCTCCATTTAGTCGGGATAATATATTTGGCATTAGTTAAGAGATGAGTTGCTAAGTTTCTGGCCGATGGTGTGAAGTTCAGTTGAAGTTTCCATAGTAGAAGTAGAGATGGTGAGAGGGACAATTCTGTTTCGCAGATCTTATTAATATGTGTCTCGACCTCTTTCCAAAAAGAAGTGAGTTTGGTACAAGACCACCATATATGTGTTAGGGAGCCTATGTCACCTTGGCATCTCCAGCAAGAGGCATCTGAGAGTATATGGGCTTTGTAGAGAAATTCTGGAGTTCTATACCAGCGAGACAGTGTCTTAAAGGAGTTTTCCTGCAATCTAATACACCTAGAAAAACCATGTTAGTGGTTGAGAATAAATTTACACTCATCTTCTGATAGTTCAGTCTGTAGTTCTTTCTCCCACGCTTTTAAGAACCAGGATTTACCTGGGGCCTGATTCTGAATGAGGTATATAAAAGTGACAGGCATTTAGGAGGAGAGGTGGGGAGGAGGGTATAGTTTTCTAACCATGTAGGATCAGGATACGGTGAGGGGCATACCTTATCAAAGGCTTTAGTACAGGAGACTATATCCTTGGTTTCCAGGTGGGAAACAGATGGTTTTGAAGTTTTTTCTAAAGCTGATTTCATAAATGCCGTCCTATCTGTGGAGAACACTAATTCGGCAATTCTGTGACTCTGTAGAGCCCTCCAAAGTGTTTGTCTCCCTTGATATTTATGGTTAAGAAAAAAAGGTAAAACTGAAATGGGGGCTAGGGATGAGAGTTGGTTGGAGGACATATGGAGAGCAGGAGTTTTCCCACAATACTGAAGCATGCAGCGTGTGAGATCACTGACCAAGGTTCCTTTTTTTATTTTGGGATGTTTCACCCATAGAAGGTGTGAAGCATTCTCTCCCATCAAAGTTCTTTCTATATCCACATAAAGTGTATTATTGGTAGGCCTCGCTAGTTCAACCTATCTCTCCAGATGGATAGCTTGCAAGTAAGTTTGTAGGTCGGGAAGAGAGAGACCTACCATCTTGTTTTTTTTAATAAGTTGAAAATATGCTAATCTTGGTCTCTTATTAGACCATAGGAAGGAGGTAAATAAACTTCTGAAATCTAAGAAGAACTTGTTAGAAAGTGGGATAGGGATACATCTTAGAGTATAGAGGATCTGTGGAAGTACATATGTGGACAGTAGGTTTTTCCTACCTAACCAGGAGAGATAGGGAAGTTTTATGGATCTAAAGAAGGTCTTAATCTTGGAAAAAAAGTGTAGTATAATTTAGCCTAAATATGTGGTCAGGGTCGGAAGGAATCATTATACCTAGGTGCTTAATAGCCTACTTAGGCCATTGAAAGGGTGTAGATTGCCTGATAGTAGTGAGATGTGAAGGAGGTGCTGAAATATTTTGTATTTCTGATTTATCATAATTGAACTTAAAATTAGATATAGTACCAAAGTCTTCAAAAATATGCAATATTTCTGGGATACCTTCTTTGGGGTTAGTAACAAACAATAACAAATTGTCAGCAAATGCTGCTAAAGAATGCCTTTGCTTCCAAATGTGTATTCCCTTAATACATTTAGAGTCTCGTATCTTTTGCAATAACATTTCCAGAGTTAGGATAAAGAGCGAAGGAGAGAGAGGGCAGCCTTGCTGTGTTCCATTTTAAATATGAAAGGATGGTGAGAGAAACCCATTTACAAGGACTCTGGCAGATGGTGATCTGTATAGAGAGAAAATGGCAGATATGAAAGACGTCTACCCCTATAGCTCCTAACATATAACTATGTATATAACAAAATGGACCCTGTAGGGTCACAATGCAGATAAACATATATATAAGCAAGTTGACCAGCAAAATATAAAGTAGGGGAGGGAGAAACAGTGTGACACACATAGCCTAAGCGTACCATTTCCACAGCCTCCTAATAATGTATGGTCCGACTGTGGAGGAGGGAGCGGCCGAGGCAGGAGGGTCAAATAAGGCAAAATGCAGGATATGGAAGAAATGCCATCCGCCAGGCCGCCCACTCCCACACACATACACAGGCAGGACCATTATATGGGTATTTAAATGAGTAAAGACTGAAATGTGAGTGAAATAATTAAACCACAGACATGACTTCAATATAAATGGAAGATAAGTTCAACAGGGTATATCAGTGAAGCGAAAGTGATACTTATCGCATCCTAGACATTCCTAGGTGGAAGTATCAAGTCCCTGAGAGAGGGGTCCCTTTTAGGGATGGTGGAGTAGAGTGAATGAATGAGTTCAAGTGTTAGCTGGGTCCACTTGGCGTTTCTTAGTTTGTGGAGATTTGAATCTCTTGACCACTTGCCATTCTTCTGGTGCGGGTAACCATGGGATCTTGAAGTTTCCCGGGAGCGGTAACCATGAAGGAATGTCCAGCGGTTCAGAATGTAGAAGAGGCCAAACTTTCACCAGGTCTTCTGGGTGGCGGATATTAATCTGTTTTCCATTGATGGATGTGCTGAGGCCAAAAGCGTACAGCCATCTAAGCGGGTGTTTCTTAGCCCTCAGAAGATCTGTAAGGGGCTTTAGCAGCCTACGTTTAGCAACAGTACTAGCTGCTAGATCCTGGAAAAGTTGAATCTTGTTGTTCTCATAGGAAATGTCCTCCTTGTTCCTGGCGGGATTCAAAATGGCGGCGGTATCTAAATAATTCAGTAGGCCGCATATTATATCTCTCGGTGGCGCATCTGCGTCTGGTTTGGGCCTTAGGGCCCTATGAGCCCTTTCTATGAGTCAGCTTTTTCTTGGCCCAGAAGTGAAGAAAATATATTTCTGACCGTGTCTTGAATAGCATCTGCTGGAACAGACTCAGGAATTCCTCACAATCGGATGTTTTTTCTACGGCTCCTGTTTTCCTGGTCCTCCAGGTGGAGAAAGGCTGCGTTCATTTGGTCTCAAACCTCATCCAGGTTAGTCTGCATGGCGGAGCTATGCTTGATGACTGATATTTGGGTTTCCTCCAGGGCTGCCACCCTATGGCCCATGTGTTTAATATCAGACTTGATGTCAGCCAGTTCTTTCATTACTGGTTCAAACACCAGTGCTAATGATTCTTTAAGGAAGGCTCTGGTAATGGGGATGGAGTCATGCTCACCGTGAGCTTCTGACATTGCACAGGAGCTTCCGTCATCTTAGTCTTCCATGTAAGTAGGTGCGGCCGCCGCCTCCTGCGCCATCTTGGAGCGGCCTGCCGGTGAAGCAAGTTTCTTTCTTAGGAACTTGCCCATGTCAGCCTGGCCTTTGCTTTGCCGAGGTGTGTCTTGGTCTCCCTGGACCTCTCCTTGTTCAGATTGCCCATGTCTGAGGTTAATAGATACCCTAATTATAGCTGTGACGAGCGCTGTGGACAGGAGCTCTCTGATCAGGCATCCATCTCTTGCCGCGGCTAGCTCCGCCCCCCCAGGTACATGTGCTTTTTTGATCGCATGGTATTACACTTTTTATGAGGCAAGAGGGAAAAAAATTGCTGTTTTGGCCTAGTTTTTAAACATTTTTTTTACAGCATTCACCTGAGGGGGCAAATCATGTGATATTTTATAGAGCAGGTTGTTAGGGACGCGGTGATACCCAATATGTCTACCATTTTTATTTTTGTTAAATTTTACACATTAGATTTATTTTGTAACAAAATAAAATATTTTTTTGTGTTGCCATTTTTTGAGAGCCATATTTTTTTTAATTTTTCGGGCGATTGTCTTAGGTAGGGTCTCATTTTTTGAGGGACAAGATTACAGTTTGGTACCATTTTTGGGTACATACGCTTTTTTGATCGCCTGCTATTACACTTTTTGTAGGCGAAGGTGACCAAAAAATGGCTGTTTTTGCACAGTTTTTTTTTTTTTTTTTACTGCGTTCACCTGGCGGGGTGGATCATGTGATATTTTTATAGAGCCAGTCGATACGGACGCGGCGATACCTAATATGTCCATTTTTCTTTTTTTCCCTATTTTCTACATTTTTTTTTTACTTTATTTTGTGAAAAAGACGCTTTTTTTAACTTGACACTTTTTTTGTAAAACTTTATTTTTTTCCCTTTTGTCATTTTCTTTTTTAACTTTTGGGGGTCTGATCCCCTTTATAATGCATTACAATACTTCTGTATTGTAATGCATTGGCTGTAAGCATATTACTCAATGTAATACACTTACAGCCTTCTGCCTGTGAGATCCAGGGGGCTGGATCTCACAGGCTTCCGTAGATGGCAGCCAGATGCCTAAGGAAGGCATCCAGCTGCCATCTAAGCCATCGGGTCCCTGTCACAGCAACGCGGGGACCCGATAGACATCCCTTCCCACCGCCCGCATCGCATGTGCCGACATCAGTGCTAACCGCGGCACATGAAGGGTTAATGCACCGGCATCTGTGTTTTCACCGATGCCGGTGCATACAGCAGGGGTCCGGCTACTAGGCACAGTCGGACCCCCGCCGCTGATTGGGCGGGCACAGCTCCTGCACCCACCCGATCAGCGCACCGTAGCACTACGGCGCTAGTCGGGAAGTCACTTCCCGCAGCACCGTACATGTACGTCGCTGGTCGGGAAGGGTTAAATTCTCTGGACAAAGGTCCCAACCTGATATACAATGCATTCTAAAAGTCATCAGATCGTTACATTTTTTTTACCTTTTGTTATGTTCAGCCTTTTGCTAAAAAAAATCAACTTTTCCCCCATTATTCTGCACTGAATACCCCATGATGACAAAGTGAAAACAGAACGCTTGAAATCTTTACTAATTTATTGAAAAGAAAAAAACAAAATATTGCTTTGACTTAGTGTAAGTATTTCAGACTAGAGATGTGCAAATCTTTTCAGATTTGTATTTTTTTTTGGGTTGGCAAATATTTTTAAAGGTTGGTTCAGAACCAAATCAGATACTACTCCAACCACAGTTGATTCAATTGTCCTGATAATTGATATACAACACTCTCTGGTCTCCTATTTTGTGAGAAATTGAGGGAGAAAGAGAGGAGATGCAAGCGCAGCTATACTGTAGATTATGAATAGTATGAGCACTGATTGTACGGTATGAGGCTACCACCAAGAGATAATGTTATTATGAAAAAGCACAAAGCTTCTTTACTGTAAGAACTGTGAATCTGTGGAATAGATTTCCTCAGGACGTGGTCACAGCAGGAACAGTGGACAGTTTTAAAAAAGGTTTAGATGAATTCTTCCAACTGGGATTTGTGTCCCCACCTATTCTTGGTTGAACTTGATCGGCTTATGTCTTTTTTCAACCGTATTAACTATGTAACATGCTACGTACATCACTATTGACTTTACCAATCCAGAATGCAATGTATAACCAGTTTTTATTAGTGATAAAATTCCAGAAGATAGCATATTTTGGGGTATATACTTTTTAAATGATTCCATTACTTTGTCAAAATAATGTTAAGTTAAAAGGGGTACGCCTAATTGGGCTATCCCCATTCTGAGTATTGGTGGACATCCCGGCAGTCAGACTCCCAATGGTCAGTTCATTTTTGTCTATCCAGTGAATAAGGGATAGCTTGTAGTTACTAAAATATCAAAGCATCAGATAAAAAAATATCAGCTTTTCTATATCTGTATTATTTTTACTCTAAGTATACTTTTGGCACTGCTATCATTCTTAAAAAGGTTGTTCAGGTTGTTCAGGCTACCTGCTCCTTTGTTTTGGCTTTATGACTCCCTGGCTGTCTTCAATGGACTTTTGGTCAATGTCTGTCGATTTCTGCTCAGATCACTGGTGGGTCATGCACCATTTGGGGATATGTCACCACTGAGGCCAGTCATTGGCTGAAGCTGTGCATACATTCCTGTCCATTCAGAAGTTCATAGATAGGGGACCAAAATTTAATGAAGAGGGCATGGCAAACAGTGAAGTCAGAGCGGATTAGTGAGAAAGTAAGTACAGCATTCTTCACAGGTACAGATGTGTGTGAGGATTTAAAAAAAAAATATAATCTATACAAGTTTTTCAAATACTAATTGTATGTAATGTGTTCCCAAAAATGGGAGGTATAATCCTAAATTAGCACATGATTAATCAAGTTACATTGCCACTAAGTTTCGCACTGAAGATAATTTATATACTATAATTTTATAGGTAACTTGTTTGTGCTGCTCATCACGTAACATGAGAGATTACAAACTGACCTGCATATAGCAAGGCCTCTTGCACACCAACATTCTTTGTATACTTTTAGAAACTTTGAGGTAGATTTACTCATGCTGTCGATTGGAAAGCACAATGGTAGACCAGGTGGTCATAAGATGCACTATATATATCATCTTAGTTATGCCTTTTGTACGCCTGCTGTGAGCATCTACAGTATTTAGAATTTCTGACCTCCACTGAGAAGGCCCTTCTATATGAGTCAAGCACCAGGACAATTATCGGGGTTAGGGGCCGTTCAGATGGCTGTGGTATTTCGGATGGATGCCTACCAGTGTGTGTTCCACAATTTGCCCGGCACTCCATTCTAAATGTTTAGAACATGTTTTATTTGTTTCTGTGGCGCAAAGTGAACAGACCTGTTCACACGGTCGTGTGAACAGGCCCTTAGTGTTTGTACCAGTGCTCATTTCTGATTAAATGTGGCACCAATCACGTTTTTACATTAGTTGATTGTAACGTTGATCCTTTGTTCGTATGGTATGCTGAGTTCATAGGGTATTCTGCTGACAAATAAGGAAACTGTAATGTGATGACAGGTTGTAGTTATGATCATTCATGCCCATACATCACTGATCATTGCTGCATGTAAACACAACTAACAAGCAGACAATTATCAGGTATGAATGTTCATTGGAACATTTGTTCCCAACTGTTGGCCACAGTTTCCTTCTATCTAAAAGGGCCTATACATCAAGGTCTTACAGAAGAATTAATTTAAACCCTTGATGAGAAGTAGAAATCAAACAGCTAGTTGATCTAGTTTTTATGAACTTTAGACCAGTGCTGAAGATAAATTTTTTCTTGAATTTCAAATAAACATGTCTTGCATAAGTGCTGTAAGTTGCTATAAAGACAAGGGCAAGACAAGACAAAAAAATATGAATCCTGGAATCTTCTTTTTATTCAGTCACAATGCTACCAGTGGTCATCTAAAATGGCGCATATGCCAGAATCAGTCCCAGGAATTGCAACTTTTTAAATGCCATTGCTATTAAATTTAGGTTCCATTGCCGTTTCTACACCACTCTGAACTAAGGGGACTTGGCAATGGTAGGTCAAGAGCTGGGCCATTGGCCCAGGCAGATTTAGCATCATCATTTATGCCATTTTTCTGGCATAAATGATTAATTAAATCTACATCTGTTATGATTTAGCATTGATTTCATTCTAGGCGCACAGGCTGAAAAAGCTTAATTTGCAATGAGACAAGCATACAGTACAGACCAAAAGTTTGGACACACCTTCTCATTCAAAGAGTTTTCTGTATTTTCATGACTGAAAATTGTAGATTCACACTGAAGGCATCAAAACTATGAATTAACACATGTGGAATTATATACTTAACAAAAAAGTGTGAAACAGCTGTAAATATGTCTTATATTCTAGGTTCTTCAAAGTAGCCACCTTTTGCTTTGATTACTGCTTTGCACACTCTTGGCATTCTCTTGATGATCTTCAAGAGGTAGTCACCTGAAATGGTATTCCAACAGTCTAGAAGGAGTTCCCAGAGATGCTTAGCACTTTTGCCCTTTTGCCTTCACTCTGTGGTCCAACTCACCCCAAACCATCTCGATTGGGTTCAGGTCTGGTGACTGTGGAGGCCAGGTCATCTGGCGTAGCACCCCATCACTCTCCTTCTTGGTCAAATAGCCCTTACACAGCCTGGAAGTGTGTTTGGGGTCATTGTTCTGTTGATAAATAAATGATGGTCCAACTAAACGCAAACCGGATGGAATAGCATGCCGCTGCAAGATGCTGTGGTAGCCATGCTGGTTCAGTATGCCTTCAATTTTGAATAGATCCCCAACAGTGTCTCCAGCAAAGCACCCCCCACACCATCACACCTCCTCCTCCATGCTTCACAGTGGGAACCAGGCATGTAGAGTCCATCCGTTCACCTTTTCTGCGTCACACAAAGACACGGTGGTTGGAACCAAAGATCTCAAATTTGGACTCATCAGACCAAAGCACAGATTTCCACTGGTCTAATGTCCATTCCTTGTGTTCTTTAGCCCAAACAAATCTCTTCTGCTTGTTGCCTGTCCTTAGCAGTGGTTTCCTAGCAGCTGTTTTTCCATGAAGGCCTGCTGCACACAGTCTCCTCTTAACAGTTGTTGTAGAGATGTGTCTGCTGCTAGAACTCTGTGTGGCATTGACCTGGTCTCTAATCTGAGCTGCTGTTAACCTGCGATTTCTGAGGCTGGTGACTCGGATGAACTTATCCTCCGCAGCAGAGGTGACTCTTGGTCTTCCTTTCCTGGGGCGGTCCTCATGTCAGCCAGTTTCTTTGTAGCGCTTGATGGTTTCTGTGACTGCACTTGGGGACACTTTCAAAGTTTTCCCAATTTTTCGGACTGACTGACCTTCATTTCTTAAAGTAATGATGGCTTTTTTCTTGCCATAATACAAATTCTAACAGTCTATTCAGTAGGACTATCAGCTGTGTATCCACCTGACTTCTGCCCAACACAACTCATGGTCCCAACCCCATTTATAAGGCAAGAAATCCCACTTATTAAACCTGACAGGACACACCTGTGAAGTGAAAACCATTTCAGGTGACTACCTCTTGAAGCTCATCAAGAGAATGCCAAGAGTGTGCAAAGCAGTAATCAAAGCAAAAGTTGGCTACTTTGAAGAACCTAGAATATAAGACATATTTACAGTTGTTTCACACTTTTTGTTAAGTATATAATTCCACATGTGTTAATTCATAGTTTTGATGCCTTCAGTGTGAATCTACAATTTTCATAGTCATGAAAATACAGAAAACTCTTTGAATGAGAAGGTGTGTCCAAATTTTTGGTTTGTACTGTATATATTTATATATTTGCATCATTGATACTGTCAGTAATAACAAGGTGGTTAGAAATGGAAGTTATACATGCTATGCAGATAATGTAAAATCTAGAGGCTTTTTGAAGACGTTAGTTTTATTTACCATAGTACTACTCAGAAGTAGTTGGTAAGAACTGTACTTTAGAGGCATCCTGCACTTTTTGTACTTCCATGTGCAGCCACATTATAACAATGTCTGTTCTTGTCCACAAAACGACAAGAATAGGACATTTTTTTTTTAGCAGATTGGATGCAGACCAAAAATATGGTCATATGAATATCACCATATATACAGTCTTGGCGGCAGGTCCGCAGCTGAATTCAGTACATGTCAAGAACACAAGTTTTACTAGGTGTTCCAGGTGCTCTGTGAAGTGATTCAATAAATGGAGCAGACCACAAGCCACACAAAAGTAGTAAGGATGTTGCAACAACAACAACTATATGAGACTAAACTAGGATAGTCTCCTAAGTCTCTATGGGGAGAATATAATGTTCACACTTTGTATCCCATATGGTGAACACCGTAAAAAAAAGCCAAAAATGTTTTTGTTCATCCTACAGTACCTTCCAAAAATGCAATTACAAGCTATCAAAAAGATGTGGAAAAACACAGCTCCATCAATAGAAAAATAAATATGTTATGGGTCTTTGAATACAGCGGCACAATCTAATATTTTTAAAAATTGTGTAACGTAGCAGAGCAAAAAAAGAAGATATACATTTAATATTGGCATAGTTGTACTGACCCACACAATAGTTGTACTAAACCATAAAAGTGGAAAATCTACATAAATTGTGAAATTAATCCCTTAAAGTCGTATTCCAGTTAGAGTAAGTTATTCTCTATCAATAGTATAGGGGATAACTATTAGATCGGATGGGGCCCTACCACTGGAACCATCACCGACCATGAAAAGAGGTTCCCTGTACCCCTTAAAGCCCTCTTGAACGGACAGAGAGGCTGGTTGGAAATTCAAGCCGTCTTATTCAATGTGCCAAATTTATCAAAAGTCACATTGCTTGTTAAATTTAATGCATCTTTAAACCTAAAACTTTTGTCTAGAAAGGCTACTCACGCCCCCCCCCCCCCCCCAAGCTATACATACAATTTTTTTTTGTTATGGGTAATTTAATGATTATAGCCAGGTTTGACTTCTTCTAGCCAATCGTCTTCATCCCTTAGGAAAATGTTTAATTTTTTTCCTATTACCCAATCATTATATTTAGATGCAATAGTTATGGAGTTCATATTTTAAAGGGCTTTAGTTTTAGTTTACAATGCATTTGAATAGTTAATGATGGGCATATTTTTGCAACTCAGTACAAACTAAGTTGTTATTATTACAACTAACAATATTAATGAACATCAATATGAGTGAAAATATTCCCATCTTTGCCTCACTCTTTCTGCCATCTCCTCCTTTTAGTCACTATCTCACACCTTCATCAAATTAAAAGAGTTTTAATACTTCTAAAATTTAGAACTATGCATTTACTGTGATAAGCTTAAGTTGAATAAATTCAAAAGAGAAATACATAAGGGAAATTACTCTGCTATCTAAAAAATTAATGATAGGTTGGGTTTTGAAAAAACACTGTCTTCCTAAGTCTGATTTAGTACTATTAATAAATTTTGTACTTTGTACAACATAAAATAGGAAATAACCATCAGTTTCCATTTATCACTGAAAAATATTGGATGGAAGAATCAATGAAATGGACACTTGATTTTGATAGCTCTTTAATGGCATACTAAAGACCACTTTGAAGGAACACTCCAAACTAAATTTACTTACTGTGTATAGCCTACTAGAGGGCCTAGGTAGGTAGACTGCAGCATATGATTTTACACTACACTAAAAAGAGAAGCTGTGTACTGCTCCTTCTATTGCTCCTTCTATAGATAAAACAGAGAAGAGTGTGTACTACAGACAGCTAGTAAAGGAGGCACTGCCCAGTGACTCTGGTGGTGAGTGGCCAGCAGTTGCAGATTAACTAGACCATAGGCCCTAAGCTGACCCCATACCTGCTCCCTTCACCATAGCCTCTCTGCCACACTGTCTATAGACAAAACCACCTATTTGCGCTGACTGGTTTAATTTTTGTGGTCCTTGACAAATTGATGTTAATATTTCCTTTATCAAGTAGATGTGTCTCTACACAGTCTGACACTATGCATTCATCGATTACTGCTATCAAATTGTGTAGGAATACATACTCTGATTTAAAGAGGTTGTCTCACAGAAAAAAAAATAGCAGTTTTCAAACCAACATCTGCTGGGGTCTTAAGAAAGATGCTTGGGTCTGTTATCTTAAGTTTTGAGCAAAACATAACATTACTCATGATACAAAGGCAACTGAGGTGCTTTGCGCTTAGCCGATATATGAAAAGGTAGGGAAAATGTCTTAACTGTTATGTTGTAATTTTATTCATTTAAAAAAGTAGATTTGTAACGAGAGCTAAAATGCAAAATATAATTAACTCAACCAACCCGGTCCCTTATCAATAACATAAAATTAGGTATTGTATAACTTACAATATTCTAAAACAGGTTGACTGTGGAGGAGGGCAGCCGATAACTTAGAAGCAGAGAAACCAGATTTCCATGTATTTGATATAGTGATTGAGTGGTCCATTATTTGAAAAATGCTAGCTTTCTATGAGTGGATGGTTAAATACTTATAATTTAGAATGCTACTTGAACATTTTTGAACCGTTCCGAATTTTCTATATTTCTGCATAAATTTGACCTAAGACTAAATCATATTTTCACACCTTAGTCCTAAAAGTAGACAAAAATAACCAAATCAAACAAATGAGATACAAATGATTGACTTGGATTTATTTATTGAGGAAAATGATCAAATATGTGAGTGACAAAATTTTGTGAACGCTTATGACCAGCGGGTGGGAACACACTGCCCCATGTGACCAACTCCCTCTGAGGACAATGTCTAAGCACACTTCTTGTTCTTCACACAATACCTCTGATAGTGAGGAGATACTCTCCTGAGGGGAGTACCAGGTGCTACCTCAGAGGGGAATTGGAATACGAGGGAATTGGGACCAGATTGTGAACCCACTGGACTGACCTCCAGGTGACACAATATACTCAGTGGATACTTGGTGGCCAGAGGCTGATCAGACGGAGGCGTAGTCAGAGTATGAAGGCAGAAGTCAGAGCAGGCGGCCGTCAGGCAAAGTCTGTAATACATAATCCAAAGTCCACTACACAGAATGACAAGAACCAACAGAACACCTTGGCTCAAACAGGAAACTAGACAAGCTAGGCATCCAGAGAGAGGCAGGCAACCTCAACTTATAGGAAACATTATTAATTCTCTCTAAAACTTCAAATTGACCAATAAACGTGGACCTAATTTGTAGGAGGGTACCCAAATCCGGATATATGTAGAAGATAGCCAGACCTTATCGCCAGGACAAAATTGAGGAGGACTCCTGCACCTTCTATCTGCAAAGAGCTTCATTCTTGCAGATGCTTCCATAAAGGCAGTCTCAGTCTCCTTCCAGATTTTTTAAAAACCTCCTATGACCTCGTCAACCTAAAGTAGACTATACTGTAAGTGGGATGTTGGGTTGCTGGCCACGAACAATGAAGAACAGTGATTTCTGGGAGGCTTTGCCGACATGATTAGTATAATATTATATACACTCACCGGCCACTTTATTAGGTACACCATGCTAGTAACGGGTTGGACCCCCTTTTGCCTTCAGAACTGCCTCAATTCTTCATGGCATAGATTCAACAAGGTGCTGGAAGCATTCCTCAGAGATTTTGGTCCATATTGACATGATGGCATCACACAGTTGCCGCAGATTTGTCGGCTGCACATCCATGATGCGAATCTCCCGTTCCACCACATCCCAAAGATGCTCTATTGGATTGAGATCTGGTGACTGTGGAGGCCATTTGAGTACAGTGAACTCATTGTCATGTTCAAGAAACCAGTCTGAGATGATTCCAGCTTTATGACATGACGCATTATCCTGCTGAAAGTAGCCATCAGATGTTGGGTACATTGTGGTCATAAAGGGATGGACATGGTCAGCAACAATACTCAGGTAGGCTGTGGAGTTGCAACGATGCCCAATTGGTACCAAGGGGCCCAAAGAGTGCCAAGAAAATATTCCCCACACCATGACACCACCACCACCAGCTTGAACCGTTGATACAAGGCAGGATGGATCCATGCTTTCATGTTGTTGACGCCAAATTCTGACCCTACCATCCGAATGTCGCAGCAGAAATCGAGACTCATCAGACCAGGCAACGTTTTTCCAATCTCCTACTGTCCAATTTCGATGAGCTTGTGCAAATTGTAGCCTCAGTTTCCTGTTCTTAGCTGAAAGGAGTGGCACCCGGTGTGGTCTTCTGCTGCTGTAGCCCATCTGCCTCAAAGTTCGACGTACTGTGCGTTCAGAGATGCTCTTCTGCCTACCTTGGTTGTAACGGGTGGCAATTTGAGTCACTGTTGCCTTTCTATCAGCTCGAACCAGTCTGCCCATTCTCCTCTGACCTCTGGCATCAACAAGGCATTTCCGCCCACAGAACTGCCGCTCACTGGATGTTTTTTCTTTTTCGGACCATTCTCTGTAAACCCTAGAGATGGTTGTGCGTGAAAATCCCAGTAGATCAGCAGTTTCTGAAATACTCAGACCAGCCCTTCTGGCACCAACAACCATGCCACGTTCAAAGGCACTCAAATCACCTGCAGCATCAGGTCATAGTGCGTGCTGGCAAGGAAAGAGAGAGGAGCGCGGAGCGTGGGACTGGAGGGCAGCGGCAGCGCAGAACAGGTAAGTATGGTCTTTAAGTGGCTGGGTGGGCTGATCTGAGGTCTGTTGGGGGCACAATATGCTAATCTGAGGTCTGTTGGGGGCACAATATGCTAATCTGAGGTCTGTTGGGGGCACATTCTGCTGATCTGAGGTCTGATGGGGCACATACTGTTGCTCTGAGGTCTGATGGGGGCACATTCTGCTGATCTGAGGTATGATGGGGGCACAATACGCTGATCTGAGGTCTGATGGGGCACAATACGCTGATGTGAGGTCTGTTGGGGGCACAATCTGCTGATCTGAGGTCTGATGGGGGCACATTCTGCTGATCTGAGGTCTGATGGGGGCACATTCTGCTGATCTGAGGTATGATGGGGGCACATTCTGCTGATCTGAGGTCTGATGGGGGCACATTCTGCTGATCTGAGGTCTGGTGGGTGCACAGTGAGATGGTATGGGGGCATAGTGGGCTGATCTGAGGTCTGGTGGGGGGCTAACATGGAGGACTGATGGAGTTCTGACATGGAGGGCTGATATGGGGGTCTGATGTGATGTCCTGAAATTTATGGGCAGTCTGATAAGAGGATCTGATGAAAAATATTTTTTTCTTATTTTCCTACACTAAAACCTAGGTGCGTCTTATGGGCCGGTGCGTCTTATAGGGCGAAAAATACGGTATATATATATATATATATATATATATATATATATATACACTCACCGGCCACTTTATTAGGTACACCTGTCCAACTGCTCGTTAACACTTAATTTCTAATCAGCCAATCACATGGCGGCAACTCAGTGCATTTAGGCATGTAGACATGGTCAAGACAATCTCCTGCAGTTCAAACCGCGCATCAGTATGGGGAAGAAAGGTGATTTGAGTGCCTTTGAACGTGGCATGGTTGTTGGTGCCAGAAGGGCTGGTCTGAGTATTTCAGAAACTGCTGATCTACTGGGATTTTCACGCACAACCATCTCTAGGGTTTACAGAGAATGGTCCAAAAAAGAAAAAACATCCATTGAGCGGCAGTTCTGTGGGCGGAAATGCCTTGTTGATGCCAGAGGTCAGAGGAGAATGGGCAGACTGGTTCGAGCTGATAGAAAGGCAACAGTGACTCAAATTGCCACCCGTTACAACCAAGGTAGGCAGAAGAGCATCTCTGAACGCACAGTATGTCGAACTTTGAGGCAGATGGGCTACAGCAGCAGAAGACCACACCGGGTGCCACTCCTTTCAGCTAAGAACAGGAAACTGAGGCTACAATTTGCACAAGCTCATCGAAATTGGACAGTAGAAGATTGGAAAAACGTTGCCTGGTCTGATGAGTCTCGATTTCTGCTGCGACATTCGGATGGTAGGGTCAGAATTTGGCGTCAACAACATGAAAGCATGGATCCATCCTGCCTTGTATCAACGGTTCAAGCTGGTGGTGGTGGTGTCATGGTGTGGGGAATATTTTCTTGGCACTCTTTGGGCCCCTTGGTACCAATTGAGCATCGTTGCAACGCCACAGCCTACCTGAGTATTGTTGCTGACCATGTCCATCCCTTTATGACCACAATGTACCCAACATCTGATGGCTACTTTCAGCAGGATAATGCGCCATGTCATAAAGCTGGAATCATCTCAGACTGGTTTCTTGAACATGACAATGAGTTCACTGTACTCAAATGGCCTCCACAGTCACCAGATCTCAATCCAATAGAGCATCTTTGGGATGTGGTGGAACGGGAGATTCGCATCATGGATGTGCAGCCGACAAATCTGCGGCAACTGTGTGATGCCATCATGTCAATATGGACCAAAATCTCTGAGGAATGCTTCCAGCACCTTGTTGAATCTATGCCACGAAGAATTGAGGCAGTTCTGAAGGCAAAAGGGGGTCCAACCCGTTACTAGCATGGTGTACCTAATAAAGTGGCCGGTGAGTGTATATATATATACACTCGCCGGCCACTTTATTAGGTACACCATGCTAGTAACGGGTTGGACCCCCTTTTGCCTTCAGAACTGCCTCAATTCTTCGTGGCATAGATTCAACAAGGTGCTGGAAGCATTCCTCAGAGATTTTGGTCCATATTGACATGATGGCATCACACAGTTGCCGCAGATTTGTCGGCTGCACATCCATGATGCGAATCTCCCGTTCCACCACATCCCAAAGATGCTCTATTGGATTGAGATCTGGTGACTGTGGAGGCCATTTGAGTACAGTGAACTCATTGTCATGTTCAAGAAACCAGTCTGAGATGATTCCAGCTTTATGACATGGCGCATTATCCTGCTGAAAGTAGCCATCAGATGTTGGGTACATTGTGGTCATAAAGGGATGGACATGGTCAGCAACAATACTCAGGTAGGCTGTGGCGTTGCAACGATGCTCAATTGGTACCAAGGGGCCCAAAGAGTGCCAAGAAAATATTCCCCACACCATGACACCACCACCACCAGCTTGAACCGTTGATACAAGGCAGGATGGATCCATGCTTTCATGTTGTTGACGCCAAATTCTGACCCTACCATCCAAATGTCGCAGCAGAAATCGAGACTCATCAGACCAGGCAACGTTTTTCCAATCTTCTACTGTCCAATTTCGATGAGCTTGTGCAAATTGTAGCCTCAGTTTCCTGTTCTTAGCTGAAAGGAGTGGCACCCGGTGTGGTCTTCTGCTGCTGTAGCCCATCTGCCTCAAAGTTCGACGTACTGTGCGTTCAGAGATGCTCTTCTGCCTACCTTGGTTGTAACGGGTGGCAATTTGAGTCACTGTTGCCTTTCTATCAGCTCGAACCAGTCTGCCCATTCTCCTCTGACCTCTGGCATCAACAAGGCATTTCCGCCCACAGAACTGCCGCTCACTGGATGTTTTTTCTTTTTCGGACCATTCTCTGTAAACCCTAGAGATGGTTGTGCGTGAAAATCCCAGTAGATCAGCAGTTTCTGAAATACTCAGACCAGCCCTTCTGGCACCAACAACCATGCCACGTTCAAAGGCACTCAAATCACCTTTCTTCCCCATACTGATGCTCGGTTTGAACTGCAGGAGATTGTCTTGACCATGTCTACATGCCTAAATGCACTGAGTTGCTGCCATGTGATTGGCTGATTAGAAATTAAGTGTTAACGAGCAGTTGGACAGGTGTACCTAATAAAGTGGCCGGTGAGTGTATATATATATATATATATATATATATATTTATACACATACTGTATATATATATATATATATATATATATATTTGTATATATATACATATTTGTAAGGATCTGGTTGACCCGCTCCACTTGGCCATTAGACCAAGGATGACATTTCAACGAGAAGTCCAGAGACACGTTCAACAGTTTGCAAAGAGCCCTCCAGAACCTAGAAGTGAATTGAAAACCTCTATCGGAGACAATACGATGAGGAAAACCATGAAGATGGAAAATGTGCTGGATAAATCTTTTGGCCAGTTGAGGAAATGAAGGAAGACTTGGCAGAGGGACAAAATGCGCCATTTTGGAAAAGCGGTCCACAACTACCCAAATGATGGAACAGCCAGAAGAAACAGGCAAATCTGTGATACAAATCCATGGCTATTTGCTGCCAGGGAGCCTCGGGAACAAGAAGAGGAAGTAGGAAACCAGCAGGGCATTGTTTAGGCATCTTATTCTGTGCACACAAGGAACAAGCCAAGACAAAAGCTTGAACCAGTACTATTGAGCGATGAATTGGAAGGTCTTTTGCTGACGAGCATGACCTGCAAGTTTCTAGGTATGAGCTCAGTGTAGGACCCGTCGCCTAAGAGACTCAGCAATAAAAGTCTTTTCAGGCAGGATCTCATATAACTTAACAGGGCAGACAGCAATCTTAGCCGGATCAATGATGTGTTGAGGTTTCTCCTACTGTTCGGTAGAATCAAAGGATCTGGAAAGAGCATCTGCTTTGATGTTTTTTTCTGCTTCTCGGAAGTGGAGAATGAAATCAAAGCAGTTAAAGAACAAGGACCATCTTGCTTGACGAGGATTAAAGGGGTTGTCCAAGTTATTGTTTGTCCTTTGCATGTTTTTAACTAATCAAATATTTACCATGGACTTTTTGCTTGTACAGTTGATGCTTTCTCAGATTATACTGAGGTCACATGACCTGTCATGTCAGTCCCTCTCCCTGCTCTGCTGATGTTTCATGTACAAGCCTGAGAGAGTAAATTAGATTCTTTACACGAGACGTCACTGTGCTGGCCACGCCCCTGCACTGTCGGCTGCTGCTGTCTGCTCTCTCCCTGAATTCTTTCAGGAAAAACTTTTAACCCCTTTAGCCAGCACAGACTCAGGGCTGAAGGCTTTACTGAGTATCTGCAGGCAGTGAGGAGAGAAATGCTGGGAACAGAAGCTGACAGACTAGAGAAGAGCTGCAGAGCATGGGTAGGGGGTGTAACAGCGGCAAATGTGCGCCGCTGTTCTCCTGCTTACCGCTGTGGTCCTAGGCATCATGTTCACCTGTGATCTGCTGGTTGTGCTTTCCCATTCACTGCTGCAGTCCTGAGCTCTGTCCTTGCAAGTCCTGTTTGTTCTGGTATCCACTCCACAGTTTGCCTTCAGCCCTGGCAAAGCATGCTTGCTGCTTCTTCCCTGTAGCTCTTCCTTAAGGGCCGACGCGTGTCACTTCCTGTGCTTTATGGGTTAGATCATGTGACCTCGCTGACCAATCCTAGCTCTCCTGCATGTATATAAGTGGCTCAGCCCCCTTCCCAGATGCCTTAAGCCCCACTCAGATGGCCATATTATTGCTGGTCCGCAACAATGCGGACCCGCAACACTATGGGTGTCGCCCGGCGTGTGTTCCGCAACGTTCGGAACACACAGCCAGGTGCCCCCATTGAAAATGCCTATACTTGTCCGCAACAGCAGACATGTTTATTTTTTTATGCGGCGTTCCCGACTCTGCTACCTGCTTCATCCCTGCCTACTTGCATAGACTCTCTTGTTGCTGACCCGGATTGCCTGACCTGTACCTGTGCTGTCTGTCCTGACCCATTACCTGTTTGACTTTGCCTCTGCCTCATCCTTTGGTCCTGCATTGTTGCTCCTGGAAATGACTCGGCCTTGTGACTACCTCTGTACCTCTGGTAGCTTGCTCGGGTACCTCCTGGTCTGCCTGAACCAGCTGCCTCGAGTGCCTATCCAGCTTAGGAGGTAGTGACCTGGTGTTTCCCTCGGGAAAGTCTATCCCCAACATCTGGGATATTGAGAAGAACGAGGGGTTCACTTAGACAACGCCCTTAGAGGAGGTGGACACTAGGCACAGTGGGTTCACACCCGCTGGTTCCTGACGGGGGAAGACCCTGTGTGTATTAGCAGTGTCATTGTACAGCTTTGACTTGTAATCCTACACATACAAACATGTTGCTGAGTAGAGATGAGTGAATTTTCAAAATTTATGATGAATTGGTCGAAGTTGCGTTAAAAAATAATTGTTGTTCTGCAAATATTCCTGCACAAATTACGAACATACACTCTAACCATTGTTAAAAGTACGCTACTGAACTGAATACGTAAGCATTAGCTTGCAAAGTGCATACAAATCCTTAGCATACTATTGTCTGGCGATTGCATCATACGCATGCACACGGCTAGGACGTGGCGTACAGTCCACAAAGGCAGTCCATATGAGGTAGAAAATTAAGGTGCTCACTGCTAGCTGTCCGGCTAAGTGCATAATTTACCAAAAACACCATACATTAAGTGCCTAATAGGACACATTGCAGTCCTTGAAAAAGAATACACACAATGGGCTAAAGTGCTTGAACATTGCTGAACCTGTAAAAACATTATTGTTAATAGATATACATTTGAGTCTCATTTCTTGGCTGCTTGGCATAAAACACTGGAACACATAGTCCAAAATTCAATTGTAATCCTTGTGAGGTAATTTTGTAATCCAAACAGGTAACATGTAATCCACATGGATAATATACAATAGCAGCAAACAGAGAACTCTTTTTGTAAAGCGGGCTCCCAAATAACCTGAAAAGGAGGGAAAAAGGAAAATAGGTGAGCTTAGGCGTAACTGGGAATTTTCTGTAGAATGGGGGCAGTTCTGACAAGCCATGGCCATCTG
Source organism: Rhinella marina (assembly GCA_900303285.1). NCBI lineage: Eukaryota > Metazoa > Chordata > Amphibia > Anura > Bufonidae > Rhinella > Rhinella marina. The sequence continues at coordinate 16,243 of ONZH01030344.1, read as the reverse complement.
GGTGAGAGTCAAACAGGGGGCAATAAAAACAAGATAAATAAAAAACGTGCCAACTAGGTCTCACCCGTCAGGTGCAGTCCATGTTGAGGCTCCAATAGGTCCAGACCATGAGGTGTCCTTTAAGTCAGCCAGACAGAGACAGCCAATTGTAGAAGGGTCCCAGATGAGGGACCTGAAGTCCTCCTCGCTGCTGCTGAAGGACATAAGAGGACACTCCTCCCTCCTGTAGGCCAGGCTGTCTGCTGTTGTTAAGCTCCATTGCCCTCTGCTGCTTGAATTTGGGCTTGACCGGGTGGTACTGGTCACACTGGTGAGCGCTGCTGCCACTTGAACCTTCATCTTTCCGGATCCTCCTGCCAGGACAGCAGAGATAAAGATTTCTGGCTGCAGCGGTTGAGGCAAAGCTGCACCCAAGAAAGAAACGCCAGCTCCCCGGGCTGCTGCTGATGCCATTTTCCACTGTAGCTGGTAGTTGATCACCGTGGGCTAGAAAGTGAAAGATGAGGTAGTCAGCTGACCCAGGTGAAAAGACTGGGGTGATGGTCGCAATCCAGGGATCAGAGACTCCGGCTGTGGCTATAGTTTCTCTCTAAAACGGAGGGTGCCACGTGCTGTCTCTTGTAGGCAGCGCACGCGTCCTGCGGCTACTGGATCATCCGGCCAGGTCTCGGCTGGCGAAGCAGGGACCTGGGGCTTGGTTAGTAACATCACCCCAGTAGCAAAGGGGCCTTTCAGGGATGCCATGGGGGTATATTCGACCTGATCCCCCATGTATAGGCTGTGACGGGCTTGGAGCAGGTAAGGCCGTTTAACAGACGTGCGGCACACGAAGTACTTCTCCCTGTCCTCGTCTTCTGCGAGGAAGCCACTGCCTCTCTGCATCGAAAACCAGATGACAATTCCTTTCCAGTGTAGGGTCTCCCTTAGAGATGAGCGAATCTATTCTCCGCTTCGTAGATTTATATCGAATCCTCCATTTTTTCTACTCCGAAACAAATCCGGATTTATTGAGATTCACTTTGTATTATTCGTAAATGTTCTTAAAAGTTTGAACGCTAATGCTACATACGCTACACACGCATTCTTCTTGCCCCTCCCCCCTGCTCCCAGAAGCAGGAAAATAACGAACAATACGCCCCCTCAAGAGCGGGAAAAACCAGCCCAGCCCACCGGGAACTAACTATTTGCACGTATGGGGAGTGAAGACTCCTTCCTCATTACTCCACCATCCTCTCCAGTTCAAGCCAGCGGTGAACAAGATACCACAGCATGGCGAAGCAACAGCGACCAAAGTGGGGAGAGATGGTGTTTGGTAGCGAGTTACCTGAACCACCGTCCATTTCAGAGGACTTCAGAGTGTCACAATTGTCCAAGAGAACCCCACCGGGTCCTGACTCAATGTTCACGGTGCCTGCTGGTGCGGCAAAGGTGGCTGGATCGTCCACTCCGCCGCCCAAGAGGAGAACAACAACAACACCTTCCATGCGGCAGAATCCTATAGTGCCTGCATCAGTGACGGCCCACTCCCAGACCCTATGGGACTACAAGAATGCAGTGGAGGACTGGGTCATCCAAGTACTGGACCATCTGAGGCTGGGAGACCCTACACTGGAACGGCATAAGGGAACCATCCTATGGTTTTCAGTGGAGCTAGGCTGTGGCTTCCTTGCGGACAACGAGGATGGCAAGGAGTACTTTGTGGGCCACAGGTCTGTGAAACGGCTGTACCTGCCCCAACCCCGTCACAGCCGATACGTAGGGGATCAGGTGGAATATACCCCCATGGCATCCCTGAAAGGCCCCTTTGCTACCGGGGTTACCTTATTATCTAAGCCCCTGGTACCCGCATCAGCAACATCAGAAGTTTGGCCGGCGGAAGGACGAAGGACGCATGCACTGCCTACAGGAGTCACCAGATGGCACCCTCCATTTCAGGGAGAAGCCACAGCCGGAGCCTCTGATCCCTGGATTGCCACCACCACCACAGTCCTTTCAGCTGGGTCAGCTGACAACATCATTGTTTACTTTCCAGTCCACGGTGATCCAGTACCAACTACCCTGGAAAATGAAGTCAGCAGCAGCCAGGGGAGCTGACGGTTCTTCCCTGGGTGCAACCTTGCCTTAACCGCTGCAGCCAGAAGTCCTTACCCCTGCTGTCCCGGCAGGAGTATCTGGAAAAAATTAAGGTGCAAGTGGCTGCAGCATTCACCAGTGTGACCACCACCCGGACCCGGTCAAGTCCGACTTCTGGCAGAAGAGGGCAGTGGAGTTCCACCATGGCAGCCAGCTTGGCCTACAGGAGGCAGGAGCGTGCTCTGATGTCATTCAGTAGCAGTTCCAGTGAGGAGGACTTCAGGTCCCTCATCTGAGGAACCCTTCTACTAGCTGTCAGTCTGGCTGATTTAAAGGACACCTCTGGAGGACCTATGGGAGCCACAACATGGACTGCAACTGACGGGTGAGAGCTAGTTGGCACTTGTTTTAGTTTATTTTGTTTTTATTGGCCCCCTGTTTGACTCTCACCCAGATGGACATGGCTTGTCAGGACTCCCACCCCCCATTCTGCAGAAAATTCCCAGTTGCGCCTAAGCGTACCTATTTTCCTTTTTCCCTCCTTCTCAGGTTATTTGGGAGCCTGCTTTGCAAAAAGGGTTCTCTACTTGCTGCTATTTTATATTATCCATGCGGATTACACGTTATTACCTGTTTGGATTACAAAATTACCCCACGTGGATTATGTGAGGAATTTGGATTATGATTCCCTGCCCAACCCCCCTTTGTGTCACAGCCATGTCACATATGGCCACCATGAGTACAATAACAGAACAGGATAGGAGATCAGCTCAGCGGGGATGGGGGGGGTCGCTGTTCCTAAACTTGGTAGTGAGGAACTTCGCACCTTCCTAGTCTGAATGGAGCCTGACCACTCTTCAGAAGTAAGCATGCTGAGAATTTATAACCCTTCAGCAAAATCGGATGGATTTCTCCAGCCTGGCCGGCGTCGCCATTTCATAAGGATTTCTGAAATGACGCTGCGACCGAGCCAATGGCCGAGGACAGTTTCACAACCCCGAAGATGATGGGACGTAGCATGGTAACTTCTATGGTTCTAGGATCCACGGTTGGGGGAGATACGTATAACTCCTAGAAGAAACTCGGTAGCTTAGCTGCGTTTGGTCTCATAACATGCTTCGGCATGAGGTGGACCCAGTGGCGCAGGTTCCGTCATGATTGGACCTACCAGTGGGATGTTATGGACCATAACAGGTTTTGAAGATTTTCCTAGCCCATCAAGAGGGAGGGGGAAGTTTGACATCCCCGGGAGCAGAAGGGGCGGGGACGACAGAGGTATAATAATGCTGACCCAAGCAGAGGCCAGCATCTTTTTCTAAGGGAAGGCCTCTGTCTGCACAGTGTTAGAAAAGGCCCAGGAACCGCTGACCTCACCGCCTTCCACGTGACTACAGCAAAGCATAACATCTCGGGTACTGACTATAGTTCTGTTCAATTCTGTTGTACGATATCACTTGTATTTGCATATCTGACCGCTGTATCCATTTTCTGTGTATATAGTATATCTAGTGAGCCCTTAAGGCGATTAAATATATAATTTAATCTTGTGCTGTTCTTGTATCTCGATTTCAAATCCCAACGTCCGTGGTCTCGGTAATATTGTTAAACGCTACCTAGGGTTGGCTGCTCCCCCAAAATAATCCGTTAATGGACCGGAGTTATATCAAACGAGAGCTGGGGGCAGTACTACTCGGCTGTTAGACTCGGTTTCTCTGGTGATAGCAAAAGGGTCTCTCAGCTGGTCAGGATTGTGAGTGAGCATAGCGCCACGCAGAGATTACGTGGTCTACCCTCTCTCCCTTTCTGTGCCTGCCTGTGCCTGTGCAGACAGGAGGCGTCTGTGAAAAACCGTGCCGTACATAACCTTACACACCCCGAGGGGGCGTGGAACGTCACGTGTTTGTAGGCAGAGACTGAACTGTACCGCGGGATCCCCACGTAAGCATGCGCGGGGCGGGGCTGCGGGTACGGTTTGTCACAGATTACAATAGAATTTTGGACTGTGTTCAAGTGTTTTATGCCAAGCAGCCACAAGGAGAGACTCAAATGTATATCTGAGCCTATTATGCTTGCAAATGTGAAATTGATTGCACTAAAATGTTTGCATAATTATGTCTTTGCAGTATTTTAGCAATAATGTTTTTACAGGTTCAGAAACGTTCAAGCACTTTAGCCCATTGTGTGTATTATTTTTCAGGTACTGCAATGTGTCCTATTATGCACTTATTGTATGGTGTTTTTAGTAAATTATGCACTTAGCCGGATAGCTAACAGTGAGCACTTTACTTTTCTACCTCATATGGACTGCCTCTGAAGACTGTACACCACGGCCTACACCACGGATGACGATCCACTAGGTCTTGTTGCAGGAAGTTCCTTGCTGCTCCGGAATCCAGAAGCACCATTTCTGTGAATTGAACATCTCCCAACTACAGGGTTACCGATAGAGTCAGAGGGGAAGAGAAAGGAGGTGCACCCTCCTATCATTGCCCTGGCCCTAGAGATCATCAGTGTGAGGATTGCCACTTTGAATAATTATTGCAGCCAGCCACTACCACTCCCATCCTCAGATCCGCTTCTTTGGGGATTGCGGAAGATATAAGTCACAATCAGACCCTGAGAGGAAAGTAAGGAGTTTTGCAACTCCTTTATCCTTCTTGATTGATGCTCAGAGTTTTTCATGGATTAATGCAACATTTTTTAAAGAGGCTCTGTCACTACCTCCTAACCTATGTATTAAAATACATAGGTGGGTAGTGGCCTCACAATGAATTCAAATCATACCTGTAATTCCCTTGTAGATGCAGCGGTTGATGTGTAATTTGATGTTTAAAAAGTATGCAAATGAGCCTTTGGAGCACCGGAGGGCGGGCTTTTCCCTTCTGAGCACTGTATCTTCACCGCCCTCCCAGGTCCTAGGCACGCCCTCCAGTGTTTAGAAACTCCCCTATCCTTTATGATTGACAGCGCTTAGACCGTTCGGCGCATCTGAACGATGTCCCAGGCATGCGCAGTAGCACTTGCAGTGCCGAACACTGCAAGCGCTTGGATTCAACTGCGCACGACGCTGTCACTTCGCCAAGAAGTGCGCGCCTTCACTTCCGGGTTCGGCGAAAGTGACGGCGCGTGCGCAGTTCAATCCAAGCGCTTGCAGTGTTCGGCACTGCAAGTGCTACTGCGCATGCCTGGGACATCGTTCAGATGCGGCGAACGGTCTAAGCGCTGTCAATCATAAAGGATAGGGGAGTTTCTAAACACTGGAGGGCGTGCCTAGGACCTGGGAGGGCGGTGAAGATACAGTGCTCAGAAGGGAAAAGCCCGCCCTCCCGGTGCTCCGAAGGCTCATTTGCATACTTTTTAAACTTCAAATTACACATCAACCGCTGCACCTACAAGGGAATTACAGGTATGATTTGAATTCATTGTGAGGCCACTACCCACCTATGTATTTTAATACATAGGTTAGGAGGTAGTGACAGAGCCTCTTTAACAAGTTCCTGAAACAGAAGAATCATACTTTCCTGCTACTCGCCGCTCTGGTTCTCTGCGCTGCCCTGGCTGTCTTAATATTCTGGTCCCGGCACTATTTACATGTGGCTGGCTTTGGGCATAGTCCAATGACTGGCTTCGGCAGTGATGTGGCCACAAGCAGAGTTTCACCACTGAAGCCTGTAATTTGCTGGAGCAGTGCATGGGACCATGCCCATGTGCTGCCAGGTATAAACAGAGCAGGAACCGGAAGATGGAGACAGTGGGGAGGAAAAGTATGAATCTTCTGTTTCAGCGGCCATGCAAAATCATTTTTACTGGAAAACCCCTGTAAGTTGTGACATTTCCTTCCCGTGTGCCTTCTATTCATAAATTAGCGCTTTCCTTCTCAGTGGTCACTGGTTATTATTGCCACCTGCCTCCCAGTTATAGGTGTCCTTTAATAACCAGTAAAGCGCTTTCTCTTACTAGTGGGGAAAGCACTTTATTGGTTAACCTTGACTATAATGGGACATCGTGGGGATTGGCCTGTTTCAGGTTTTAGTGTTGGGATTTGGTCTAAGTCAGGAAACAGGGCAGTTCACTACGCGGTCCCTTTATAGCCAGTGGGGCCTGGCAGTGCTGAGGCAGTTTCTTGCTGTGCCGGATTCGATGAACTCAGGAAGGCTGTTCCTCTACTGGAACTGTTTAGCGCTAGTGTGGAACTAGCCTAAGTCTTGTTATACAGGTTTTTATGTTGGATGAATTTGAATATGAATTTGGCAATGCTCCAAAAGATTCTGAGTATGATTTACACTCCCCTAAGAGGAATTGCTTTTAGAAGAGAATATTACGATACACACAGAATCCCCTAGAGCCTGTAGGACAGCAAAAAGAGTCTGTGTGGCTCTGTTCTAAAAGAGCCATGCAAGCTTTGTGCTCTGCCACTTAGGCTCTATCCCAGTGTGCATGAACCCTTATTTGAACTTTTTGTCTTCTAATTTCAGTTAGAAGAAAACAGAAGATTCTTTCATTTATAGCTACTATAGCAGGTGCCTAAGGCAGCAGGGCTCTACAATTAAATAGATCTTTCACAATTACAAATGATAATGAAAACTTCTTTCCAATTTTGTTTATACTTAATATATTCACTGTAGATTGACCTGTGGAGATGATTAGTAAATTAGCCCAATATCCTTTTGAATAATTCAATTGGATCTTAATATCCTTGATTGTCAGGATACAGATGCACCAAGTGCTCATTTTGTTTGGATTGTTGTCTTCCTCGATTTATTCAGTGGCTGGAAAGGAAACGTGAAGCAGAGGGTGTGTCAGCTTGTATAATTGTAATCAATTTCTAAAATCTGTGGAGCATTAATTCTCCAAATTACTTATTTCCGTTCATCCTCATTTTAATGTGATTTGGTCATGCTTGAACTTGATTTGACAATTTTGAACAAGAAAGATTACTAGTCTTATATGACATAGAAGATAGCACATTTCAGATTACTACAGCTCATATGTCAAATGCATTCCCTAATAGTAACACATCTGCCTGAATATTCCACCTATCTATGCACATATAAACGCAAATTTAGTTTCAACTGTACAACACCAATGATGGTAGCATATCTTGCAGTTATCGGGATTATTTGGGCATTATGGGTATGCGTTTGGATGTACAGCAATAGAATAACATAGTCGAATATTGTATATTACTAATAGATGGTAAAAAGAAATCACTTGTTTTTAACTGGTTTGATCAAATTGTCACACATGTAAGAGCAACTTGATTCACTTTTCTTGGGAACTAAAATGTTATTGAACAATACTATATGGATTTTAGTATCTTCATGCAGAGAATTCAGTTTAGGATGATAACATCAGCAATGTACTGTGAAGTTTTCCAATATTGTTTATAGTTTTCAAATGTTTTTGGATACAAGATATGTCGAAGCAAAACCGCAACTCATAAAGATTAATTCATTATTGCCCTTCAAATGTTTGCTGATGAGCTCGTTTGTGAGACATTTATAGTTGCTAACATATCCCTGATATGTCAAAACATTGCCTAAGGACATCTGAGCTTAATAGAAGATTGATTATACACTGTGGGCTACGTACATGTTTATTTCTGTCTTTCTCTCTATAAAACATTATATAGATTAAGTTATTTTATGATATACTTAGAACAGATTCTTTTTTTAAAACAGGTTTTGACATTGATGACTTATCCTGAAGATAGATCATCAATATCCCCGCTGATGAGCCGTTTAAGGAGGCTATGGCAGTGTTCAGACCTCACAGTTTAGCAAGCACAGCACCATCCAGTGGATAGCGGCAGTGCTTAGTATGGCTGTTCAGCCCCATTCACTTGAATGAAACTGATCTGTGCCTAGACCAAGTGATCAATGAACCTCACTGATCTAGACAGAGGCTGAGTGCTACTGTCTCTTCAAACAGCTGCTCATCAGGAGTTCTGGGTGTCGTACCATACCTCCAACAATCAGATATTGATGACCTATCCTAAGGATAGCTCATCAATATCAGAATCTTGGAAAACCTCTTGAAGTGTAAAGCTACAATAGTCTTCATATTTACTCTGAACATAGATATAGAAACTTAGTCCAAATTCTATAATCACTAAAAAATTCTTCTATAAATGTACAAAGTATGATTTATGATTTTATGCCAATTTTTGTGTTTTTTCGAGTTTTTAAACACCACTTGGGCAAATAATTTTTTTGTGGCATTTCTCCATCGCCCTCTCCACTTTCCTGAAAACTGGCAAGGGCCGGAAAGGGACAGTGGTCCCAACACATTTATCTTCTTTCATGCCAGTTTTCTGGTGTAGAAGAAGAATTAAATCTACTCCAGTGTAGATTTTGGTTCAGGCGCACGGACCACTAAAGGCTGCACCTAATTTATGACGAGGTAAATGCCTCATCATAAATTATGTGCAGCCTCCAGCAGTGCACAGGGTTAGACTGATTCCAAAACAGTTTGCAGAAACCTGACTGTGTGGCCGTACCCTGAGATTGTTAATCAGGTTCTTCTGAAGGATTGCACCAGATATATATTCCGTTTTGCGGGGCTGCTTCTCTTCCAGAGAATCAGTGTCTAAATGTGGTAAGGTCATAATTTTTGACTAAATAACATTCCCAACAACCTGATTACACATTTATTTAAAGTGATAGAATGCCTTGTAAAGATTTAATTATGGATTGGTTATCTTTTGGACATGCATTTGCTTTTGAACACAACAATGTAATGAATAAATGTCAAATAAATAAATTGCACAGACATCCTCAATGGAATATCCAGAACAAATGATGGCAACTTTGTGAATATTGAAATGTGAAAAATTCACAGGTAAACTTGTAAAAGTCCTTGAAAAAAAAATAAATCCTTAATGTCTCACATTTTATAGAAGTTGTATTTTCTCTATCATGTATTTAAACCAAAGCTCATCTTTATAAATTCCCAGAGGCTTACTCTATTTGCATATGAAACTTAATTGTGTGTATTCATACATTGTTATTTTAGTCAAAGTGGCCACCCGCTATTAAAAACAATTTACAATGGAAAAGCTATTGTTTCACTAAGCCAGGAAGTGTTAAATTTGCATGACCCTTGAAAATACAGCCGTGCATATTAACTGCTTGGAAGCTACTGAGAATGGAAATTAAAAAAAAAATGTTCTCAGATCACCCTTTTTATTAATAAGTTGAAAAATGCACAAATTAATTTGGAAAAATATGGAATATGCTATTACCAATATATTATTACTAGAGATGAGCGAACATGCTCGTCCGAGCTTGGTACTCCTTCGAGTATTAGGGTATTCGCATATGCTCAATACTTGGACGAGCATATCGCGATCCTCGAGGAAATGGCAACTTCCTCTTCCTGCATGTTAGGCGCCTTTTCTCAGCCAATCAACATGCAGGAGAGTCTTTGGTACCTCCTAGCATCACGTGGGGACCCTACAAGTCGATAGCAGGGATTGACTGGCCAGATCAGATGACCTGGGAATATAAGAATCTGGTCCCGCACTGCTCGCGTCAGACGCCGCCTGCATGAGATTAGGGATAGAGCTGATGTCTGTCAGGGAGAGTGTTAGGGCCTCAATTTAGATGTTGGTTAGGCAGGAATCACCCACAAAGAACCCAACAGCCCTTCTAATGGCTGCAATCACCTTTTTTTTTGGTCTCCTCCTGGCTGCTGCATGAGATTAGGGATAGAGCTGCTGTCTGTCAGGGAGAGTGTTAGGGCCTCAATTTAGATGTTGGTTAGGCAGGAATCACCCACAAAGAACCCAACAGCCCTTCTAAGGGCTACAAGCACCTTTTTTTTTGGTCTCCTCCTGGCTGCTGGCTGGGACTTGTAGTGCAGCTACCCGCCATCTTGGCTACACGCTGTGCACAGCGACTGGTGGCAGAAGGGACAGCACGTGGTCCACACAGACCCAAAAGAAATTGCCCAAAGTCCTCTCAGTACTCATTTTTACTGCTGCTGTACCTTGGCCTGCTGAGATCTGTAGTGCAGTCTAGGGTATACGTTTTTTCTCTCAGTTATATATATTACAGTGCAGTACATAATTCTGTCATGTGCTGCACACTAGCCGGAGTCTTTGGTACCTCCTAGCATCACGTGGGGACCCTACAAGTCGATAGCAGGGATTGACTGGCCAGATCAGATGACCTGGGAATATAAGGTCCCGCACTGCTTGCGTCAGACGCCGCCTGCATGAGATTAGGGATAGAGCTGATGTCTGTCAGGGAGAGTGTTAGGGCCTGAATTTAGATGTTGGTTAGGCAGGAATCACCCACAAAGAACCCAACAGCCCTTCTAAGGGCTACCAGCACCTTTTTTTTTTTTTGGTCTCCTCCTGGCTGCTGGCTTGGACTTGTAGTGCAGCTACCGCCATCTTGGCTGCACACTGTACACAGCAACTGGTGGCAGAAGGGACAGCACGTGGTCCACACAGACCCAAAAGAAATTGCCCAAAGTCCTCTCAGTACTCATTTTTGCTGCTGCTGCTGTACCTTGGCTTGCTGTGATCTGTAGTGCAGTCTAGGGAATACGTTTTTCCTCTCATTTCTATACACTACAGTCCAGTGAACAATTATGTAGTGTACTGTACAGTAGCGTCAGTCTAGGGAATATGTTTTTTCTATCATTTCTATACACTACAGTCCAGTGAACAATTATGTAGTGTACTGTACAGTAGCGTCAGTCTAAGGAATACGTTTTTGCTATCATGTCTATACACTACAGTCCAGTGAACAATTATGTAGTGTGCTGTACAGTAGCGTCAGTCTAGGGAATACGTTTTTTTCTATATCCTACAGTGCAGTGAAAAATTGAGTGGTTTGCGGTGCAATAGCCGCCGTCTAAAGACTACATTTTTCCTCTCAGTCATATATACTACAGTGCAGTGCGAAATTGTGTTGTGTGCTGCACACTAGCCGGAGTGTAGAAAATATACGTTTTTCCTCTCAGTTATATATACTACAGTGCAGTGCAAAATTCTGTCGTGTGCTGCACACTACCTGGAGTGTAGAAAATATATACTTTTTTTCTCTCAGTTATATATTATACAGTGTAGTGCAAAATTCTGTCGTGTACTGCACACTAGCTGGAGTGTAGAAAATATACGTTTTTTTCTCTCAGTTATATATTATACAGTGCAGTGAAAAATTCTGTCATGTGCTGCACACTAGCCGGAGTGTAGAAAATATATGTTTTTTTCTCTCATTTATATATTATACAGTGCAGTGCAAAATTCTGTCGTGTGCTGCACACTAGCCGGAGAGTAGAAAATATATGTTTTTTTCTCTCAGTTATATATAATACAGTGCAGTGAAAAATTCTGTCGTGTGCTGCACACTAGCCAGAGTGTAGAAAATATACTTTTTTTCTCTCAGTTATATATTATACAGTGCAGTGCAAAATTCTGTCGTGTGCTGCACATTATCCGGAATGCAGAAAATATACGTTTTTCCTCTCAGTCATATATACTACAGTGCAGAGCAAAATTCTGTTGTGTGCTGCACACTAGCCGGAGTGTGGAAATATACGTTTTTTCTCTCAGTTATACATCATACAGTGCAGTGCAAAATTCTGTCGTGTGCTGCACACTAGCCGGAGTGTAGAAAATATACGTTTTCCTCTCAGTCATATACACTACAGTGCAGTGCAAAATTCTGCCGTGTGCTGCACACTAGCCGGAGTGTAGAAAATATAAGTTTTTTTCTCTCAGTCATATATACTACAGTGCAGTGCAAAATTCTGTTGTGTGCTGCACATTAGCCGGAGTGTAGAAAATATACGTTTTTCCTCTCAGTTATATATCCTACAGTGCAGTGAAAAATTGAGTGGTTTGCGGTGCAATAGCCGCCGTCTAAAGACTACTTTTTTCCTCTCAGTTATATATCATACAGTGCAGTGAACATACAAAATGTTAAACCCAAGGGCTAAGGGTCGAGGGCGTGGGCGTTCAAGTAGTGTAGGGGGCAGAGGCCGTGGTCCTGGGCAGGGTGACACAGTACATGTTGATGAGGGAGCAGTGGAACGCCGCAGAGTTTCGCTCCCTAGCTTCATCTCGCAACTTACTGGTTCACGTGGTACACCACTATTGAAACCACAACAGTGCGAACAGGTGATGACGTGGATAGCGGACAATGCAGTCCAGTAATTTATCCACCACCCAGTCTTCCACGCAGTCCACCCACGCTAGCCAAGGGAGTAGACCTCTTGCTCCTCCAGCTCAACCTCCTTACCCCCAGCCTGCCCCCCCCCACGGAAAGTATGGATTCAGATCCTGGCATACTCACAGGAACTCTTTTCAGGACCCTACCCAGAGACACAAACCACTGCTCAACAGCAACCGGAGCAGTTGCTCTGTCCCGATGCCCAAAATTTAGAACTTTCGCAGTCTGTGGGTGATGAGAGTGTGGACTTAGTGCAAGTAGTGCGTGAAGAGGTGTCGGATGATGATGATGATGATGATGAGACACGGTTGTCAGACAGTGAACGTTGTTGTCAGGGCAGGAAGTCCGAGGGGGAGCAGAGTGAGGAATCGGAGGAAGAGCTGGTGGATGATGAGGTGACTGACCCGAGCTGGGTTGGTAATCCAACTCAAGACAGTGCTTCTGAGGGGGAGGCAAGTGCAGCACCAGAACAGGTTGGAAGAGGCAGTGGGGTGGCCAGAGGGAGAAGCAGGGCCAGAGCAGGTAGATCAGCAACTGTTTCACGGAGTCAAGCTCCCGTGCCGAGGCCTAGATGTTCGCAAGTCTGGAGGTTTTTTAAAGAAAGTGAGGATGACCGACGGACTGTGGTGTGCAACCTGGCAGTGCTAGCCTAACACCGACTCAGTGGAACCAAGGCCGTTCACCTCCTGCGGGTCACACCACTGCCCCTTCCCCTGTGTCACATGCTGGCTCGGCGAGTCAACCCCCCGCCCAGGACCCCGGCACGAGCGCCTCCCGCCCTACAACCACACCTTCACCTCCACGATCCTCCACAACCTCCACCAATGTGTCCCAGCGCAGCGTTCAGCTGTCTTTGCAGCAGACATTTGAGCGCAAGCGCAAATACAATTCCAGCCACCCACATGCACAAGCCCTAAACGTCCACATCTCCAAATTGTTGAGCCTGGAGATGCTGCCCTATAGACTGGTAGAGACTGAGGCTTTCCGCAACCTGATGGCGGTGGCTGTCCCTCGGTACTTGGTCCCCAGCCGCCACTATTTTTCCCGATGTGCCGTCCCAGCCCTACACCAGCACGTGTCAGAGAACATCATCCGTGCCCTGACCAACGCGGTTACTGAGAAGGTCCACCTAACCACGGACACGTGGACAAGTGCTGGCGGGCAGGGACACTATATCTCACTGACGGCACATTGGGTTAACTTGGTGGAGGCTGGGACCGAGTCTGACCCTGGGGCCGCTCATGTACTGCCCACACCAGAGGATTGCAGGGCCTACCTCGGTCACAGTTCTCAGACGCTTACTATGCCTCTTCCTCCAACCCCTCCTCCTCCTCCTCCTCTCGAATTACCATCCGTGGGCAAGGCGCCTTCAGTCGGTAGCTCTAGGCGCAGCAGCAGTGCCGTGGGTAAGCGCCAGCAGGCGGTGCTCAAACTGCTGAGCTTAGGTGACAAAAGGCACACCGCCCAAGAGCTGTTACAGGGCATCACGGCGCAGACCGATCTGTGGCTGGCACCGCTGAACCTCAAGCCAGGCATGGTTGTGTGTGACAACGGGCGTAACCTGGTGGCGGCTCTGCAACTCGGCAGACTGACACATGTGCCATGCCTGGCCCACGTGTTCAATCTTGTAGTTCAGCGGTTCCTCAAGACATACCCCAATTTGTCAGATTTGCTCACCAAGGTGCGCCGCATCTGTGCGCATTTCCGCAAGTCGACCACAGATGCTGCCACTCTCAGGGCAGCGCAACGGCGCCTTACAACTGCCCAGCTCACCGACTGTTGTGCGACGTGCCCACGAGATGGAATTCCACATTAACACATGTTATCCAGGGTTTACCAGCAGCGCAGAGCGATTGTAGACTGCCAGATGTCAACTTCCACCAGAACTGGTAGTCAGGTCAGTCAGCTTCCTCAAGTCTACAATGAGGAGTGGACGTGGATGTCTGATATCTGTCAGGTGTTGAGCAACTTTGAGGAGTCAACACAGATGGTCAGCGGCGATGCCGCCATTATCAGCCTCACCATCCCGCTGCTTTGCCTGTTGAAAAACTCACTGCTCAGCATGAAGTCGGATGCTTTGCGCTTGTCACAAGGAGACGGTGGAGAAGAAGATACGTTGCTTGATAGCCAGAGCACCCTCCGGTCTGTTTCTCAGCGCGTATTGGAGGAGGAGGATGAGGAGGATGAGGAGGAAGAGGAGGAAGAGGAGAGACTGTTGGCGAGACAGAAGAGGGTACCAATGCTCAGTCCTTCTTAACTGTTGAGCGTGTATGGGCTGAAGAGGAGGAGTTGGAGGAGGAGGAAATGGAGAGTCAGGCCAGTGAGGAGAGGGAATTCTTGCGTGTTGGGACTCTGGCGCACATGGCAGACTTCATGTTAGGCTGCCTATCCCGTGACCCTCGCGTTAGAAGCATTTTTTCAAACACCGATTACTGGGTGTTCACTCTCCTGGACCCACGGTACAAGCAGAACCTTTTCCACTCTCATCCCTGTAGAGGAAAGGAGTATGAGAGTGAATCAATATCAACAGGCCCTGGTGCACAAGCTGAAACAATCCTTCCCATCTGACGCCGCTAGCGGCAGAGGGCGTGGTTCTGTGGGCCAAGTAGCGGGGGAGAGGAGGCGAGCAGGCAGCTTGTCCAGCACTGGCAGGGGAACGCTCTCCAAGGCCTTTGCCAGTTTTATGTCACCCCAGCAAGACACTGTCACCTGTCCCCAGTCTAGGCAGAGTAGGGGGAGCTGTTACAGAAAGATGGTGAGGGAGTACCTAGCTGACCATACCAACGTCCTGCGTGATCACTCTGCTCCATACAACTACTGGGTTTCAAAGCTGGACACGTGGCCTGAACTGGCGCTGTACGCCTTGGAGGTGCTGGCCTGCCCTGCCGCTAGCGTGTTGTCAGAGCGGGTATTCAGTGCAGCTGGTGGCGTCATCACCGATAAGCGTACACGCCTGTCAACTGACAGCGCTGACAGGCTGACGCTTATTAAAATGAATAAAGCCTGGATTTCACCGGAATTCAAATCTCCACCGGGGGAAAGCAGCTCAACATGAAGATTCTTCCTGTATCCTCTCCTCTCCTCCTCCTCCTTCTCTTCTTACACAAACGCTGAGCCAACAGGCAATTTTTCAGAGGGCCAACTGGCTCTCTTTTCAAACAATGTTTACGGAGGGCCACCTACAGGCCCTCTCCAATCAATTTTTTAGGAGCGTCAACTACAGACACTCAAAAACAATTTTTTAGGAGGGTCAACTACAGACACTCAAAAACAATTTTTTAGGAGGGTCAACTACAGACACTCAAAAATTTTTTTTAGGAGAGTCAACTTCAAACAGCCATTTGACTGCAATCTCAGTCTGCCAAAGGCATTAGTGGTGTCACCGCCATGCTGTGTCAGGCTTCATTTTTGGGTGGTTCACCTGCTACCTCAGTCTCACTTGGTCACTCTGGGTTCACCGCCATGCTGTGTCAGGGTAAAATTTTATGTGCTTCACCTGCTACCTCAGTCTCACTTGTTCACTCTGTTGTCACCGCCATGCTGTGTCAGGGTAAAAATTTTTGTGCTTCACCTGCTACCTCAGTCTCACTTGGTCACTCTGGGTTCACCGCCATGCTGTGTCAGGGTACAATTTTATGTGCTTCACCTGCTAACTCAGTCTCACTTGGTCACTCTGTTGTCACCGCCATGCTTTGTCAGGGTTAAAATTTTATGTGCTTTCACCTGCTACCTCAGTCTTACTTGGTCACTCTGTTGTCACCGCCATGCTGTGTCAGGGTAACATTTTTTGTGCTTCACCTGCTACCTCAGTCTCACTTGGTCACTCTGGGTTCACCGCCATGCTGTGTCAGGGTACAATTTTATGTGCTTCACCTGCTAACTCAGTCTCACTTGGTCACTCTGTTGTCACCGCCATGCTTTGTCAGGGTAAAATTTTATGTGCTTCACCTGCTACCTCAGTCTACCTTGGTCACTCTGTTGTCACC
>ONZH01030343.1:0-28685 GCA_900303285.1 Rhinella marina | reverse complement strand
CTAATTAACTGAATTTGTATGCATTAGCGTACAAATCAACATTACAGTGCGGGGAAGAGACTCAAGCATTGAGCTCAAGTACACTCGGTGTTCGGCCGAACACCGAGCGGACCCGAGCGTAGGCATGCTCGGCCGAACAGCGAGTTCGGCCGAGCATGCTCGCTCAACACTAGTAAGCGCCTGACCTGGGGGTCTAATTAATTTGAGGGATCTGATTTGCATTCTAAATTAACTTAGGTGTTTGGTCTAGGGTCTGATTTATACTGGGTCTGATTTAGGGGTATGATTTAATTTTGGCCTGGTCTGGCACCTAACTTGTTGGTGGCTGGTATAGTTGTCTGGTCTGGGATATGAGTTCATTTAGGGGTCTGAACTTAGCTCTGATTAATTTTGAGATGTGGTCTTGTATCTGATCTAGGTCTGGGGTCTGGTTTAAGGGTCTGTCTGAGATCCCGAGTATTTTAGTAGTCTCATTCATGTAAGCTCCTGATCTGGGGTCTAATTAATTTAGGGATATGATTTGCAATCTAAATTAACTTAGGTGTTTGGTCTAGGGTCTGATTACTACTGGTTTCTGATTTAGGGGTTTGGTCTGGGGTCTGATTTATGGGTATGATTTAATTTTGGCCTGGTCTGGTGGCTAACTTGTTGGCTGGTCTAGTTGTCTGGTCTGGCATCTGAGTTCATTTAGGGGTCTGAACTGAGGTCTGATTAATTTTGAGATGTGGTCTGGTGTCTGATCTAAGGGTCTGGTCTGGGGTCTGGTATAAGGGTCTGTCTGAGATTCTGAGTCTTTTAGTAGTCTCATTCATGTAAGCTAATCTGGGGTCTAATTAATTTAGGGATCTGATTTGCAATCTAAATTAACTTAGGATGCTCGGTCAAGGGGCTGATAAATACTGGGGTCTGATTTAGGTGTATGATTTAATGTTGGCCTGGTCTGGTGGCTAACTTGTTGGCTGGTCTAATTATCTGGTCTGGAATCTAAGATTATTTAGGGGTCTGAACTGAGGTCTGATTAATTTTGAGATTTGGTCTGGTGACTGGTGATCTAGGGGTCTGGTCTGGGGTTTTGGTATAAGGGTCTGTCTGAGATCCCAAGTCTTTTAGTAGTCTCATTCATGTAAATGCCTGATCTGGGGCCTATTTAATTTAGGGATCTGATTTCCAGTCTAAATCAACATAGGTGTTTGGTCTAGGTTCTGATTAATACTGGGGTCTAATTTAGGTGTCTGGTCTGTGGTCTGATTTAGGGGTATGATTTAATTTTGGTCTGGTCTGGCGCCTAACTTGGTGTCTGGTCTAGTTGTCTGGTCTGGGATCTGAGTTCCTTTAGGGGTCTGAACTTAGGTCTGATTCATTTTGAGATGTGGCCTGGTGTCTGATCTAGGGGTCTAGTCTGGGGTCTGGTTTAAGGGTCTGTCTGAGATCCTGAGTCTTTTAGTAGTCTCATTCATGTAAACGTCTGATTTGAGGTCTACCGTAATTAATTTAGGGATCTGATTTCCAATCTAAATTAACTTAGGTGTTTGGTCTAGAGTCTGATTAATATTGGGGTCTGATTTAGGGGTCTGGTTTGGGGGCTGATTTAGGGGTATTTACTTGCCACTGAGGAAGAAACAGGTTACATTTCAAAAAGCATCTGGAATATTGGAGCAAAGTGCAGTGACTTATTTATATACTTTTTGAAAGTGGTTATGCAAACTTTATACAACTTTATTATTTGCAACTGAGGTTTATCCAGCTTGAAATCAATCATCATCTACTGCTGCAAGGGATTCCACCTCCAGACGGGGAGGAGAAGTGCCAGGAGAGCCCATGTGGTGTTACAACTTACCTGGCGTCTGGACTTGTGTAGGGCGCATGCACCTAGTCCTGGCCGGCACGGGGAGGATTGTTCTTGGAGCCCCTACAGCGGAGTGCACCCGGTTGCGGGAATCTATTTCCATCTTTGTAAAACCGCATGAACAAGGAGACTCGGCATCTGTCCTCTAGAAAATTATCACGAACACGGGAGTGCTAAGAAGCGCATAGCGCTAAACCATTTAGACTGTGTATGCAGCAAGAAATACCAGTGGAGTACTGGA
Organism: Rhinella marina; assembly: GCA_900303285.1. Lineage (NCBI taxonomy): Eukaryota > Metazoa > Chordata > Amphibia > Anura > Bufonidae > Rhinella > Rhinella marina. The sequence goes on along the minus strand of ONZH01030343.1, from coordinate 26,598 downwards.
TACTTATGCATATTCCTTATATTATAGGACAACACAAAAGGAACCTTTTAAATAAAAAAAAAAAAGCCACTAAGTATAAAAAAAGACTGCACATAAACAATATATATATATATATATATATATATATATATATATATATATATATATATATTTGCTCACTGCGAGAGCTCCGCGGTTGAGTAATACAAGGGGGACTGGAATTATAAGACAAAAGCGCACATGTTTTATGATAACCATTGGTGTGTAGTTAGTATTATTATTGCTTATATGATTGTATTTATATATTTTTTTATTGTCTTTTATATATAATTGGGTACGATTTAATAAATACTTAATGTGCCATAGAGCCGACTGTTTTTTGATTATGATTTAATTTTGGCCTGGTCTGCTAACTTGTTGTCTGGGATCTGAGTTCATTTAGATGTCTGAACTGATTAAGTTTGAAATGTGGTCTGGTGTCTGATCTAGGGGTCTGGTCTGTGGTCTGGTTTAAGGGTCTGTCTGAGATCTGGATTCATTTAAAGGGGTTGTCCGAGTTATTTTTTTGTTCTTTATATGTTTCTAACTTGTCAGGTATAACAACTTTCCCATATACTTTGTGTTTCTAAAGCTGCTGGTTTCTCAGAGTTGACTGAGGGTCACATGACCTATGATGTCACCTTATCTCCCTGGTCTGTGATGTTTCGTGTACAAGCCTCCGAGTTCAGATAACACTCTGTACACGAGACATCACTGGCCACGCCCCCTTTCTTTGCCGGGCTCCTGCTATCTGCTCTCTCCCTGGATTCCTTCAGATAAAACATTAACCCCTTCAGCCAGAACACACTGAGGGCTCAAGGCTTTACAACAAACAGTAGCTGCAGCAGTGAGAGGGAGACAAATGCTGGGCAAGGAGCTATAGAGGAATTGTACAAGAACAGGTAGGGAGAATTTCCTGTGTGTATCAGCAGTGTCATTGTACAGCTGGGACTTGTAGTCCTACACAAACAACATGCTGCTGAGTATTCCAGCAGGCAGACATGTACTCACTGCACTTATATTCACTGCCTTTGCAGAGAAGGGGGGAGAAGGGGGAGGGGCTGAGATTGTTGTTATTGCAGGTAAACAAAGGCCAGAAGAGAACCAGGGAAATGAGGAAATATAGATTTTTTTTGCCTAAAACTTGCTGAAGTTAGTTATATATTGCTGCCCATCAGATTTACAGTGCTATATATTTTTTTCCATAACTTGGACAACCCCTTTAAGAGCCTGATTGGGGGTCTGATGTCAGATTTAGGGAATACCCTGATGTAGCAATATTGTAGCAGAAATGTCCGTAACAGTAAATATTTTCCGATGTATTAATCTGATATTTGAGAAACCTCTCATTCTCCGAGCATAAATAGGATGGAGTAAATATGACATAAATCTAAAAGATCAAAGAAAATGGTGAGAACTCTGCAGGGGATTTATCAAAAGGAATAGCTGCGAGTATTCATTAGGTGAGATGCTAATTGATGGATTTTTAATTATATCGTATTAAACACATTGGAAATTAGGTTTTAGCCGGCGGTACTTCTGGGGAATCCAGAGTCTGAGTGACAAATAAAGTACAACAGAAAGTGACACAGAACACAGACTGTGGGGGTCATTTATCAAAGACCAACTTTTTACGCTAGTCTTTGATATCCCCTGCGCTGCCGGAGGTCGACTAATTTATGATGCGGTGACCATGCGCCTGGAGTGAAGACAAAGCCTTCCCCTGACTGGAGTAGCTTTCGCTCCTCTTTTACGCCTGTTTTCATTAAATTTGCCGGGTCAGATCAACCCAAAGTGGCAAGGAAGGCGTTAAAAAGGGGTCTCATGACTTTTTCTACGCCAAAAACTGGCATAGAGATGTTAGTAAATGACCGCCTGCATGTTGTAAGCACGTAAATCCTGCATCAAAAATCCAATGCACATTTTGCTGTGGACATGACCCTTTCTCCATTGAAAGGAGTAAAGCGTGTAGTGAAGATCCAAAGCAGATGTTGCCACCGCAGATCAAGACAATCTTGAGGAGAATTGTTAAAACCTCAAAAGACATGGCTGGGACTACATGCCACTGTGATATGCCACCTGAAAATCTACGCGAGGAGGTGGTGTGATGGTACGTCTGCATGAAAGGGAAATGCTGTGGATTTGTTACACACCACCAGCCAAGAGAATGAGATTGGAAGGGAAAAAAAAAAGATAAACTGTGCTAAAAAAGCAATAAAATGAGCCGCGGTGCTTATTTTAAATCCGCAGCATGTCAATTGGATTTCTGCCGTAAGCCAGCAGCATTTACACTATGACTTCCACAGTAAAATCTGCACCATTTAGTATGGATTTTGTTGCTGTGTAACTCTGCAGAATTTTAAACAGTGGGTCTGTACCGTGCGGACGCATCTTCTGCTTGAAATACGCTTTCAGTTCTTGATTAAAGGGGCGCTCCAGTTTCATTAATTAATTTATTAATTTATCTTCCCGGAGAACCCCTAAACACTATATTTTTGCCCCATATACCTGTTTTTCACATCAGCGCTTTCCTTCCCCTGTTCTAAGCATCGTTGCATCCTGGCAGGATGTTTACATGCAGAACTTCCTGTTTTCATCAGCTTCCTGCTGGCTTTTCTAATCAGTCCCAGCATGCTTTGCGCTGTAATGTTACACAGGGCTTTCTCCACCTGCCGCACTGTTCCTTCTGCAAGACTACACTCCCTATTCCTCCCCTTTCTGCATTAGTTAGATGGGGCAAGTCCTGCCAAACTTTACAAAGAAAAGCATGCAGATATTGTGTTAGGAAGTGGATGTAGATCCACTGGGTCACGGCACAGATTTTTTGGGGGGGCTTATCTCCTAAGGGAGTTATTCTGGTGGCTCCCTGGTTTTCACCCTTTAATCCCTATCCAGGGAACTGATCTTCACTGCAGGGGAGCCACCAAACTGCTACCTCCTGGAGTAGTCTCTGTTCAAGTAATGGCTGATTCAAGAGGAAGTCAAGAAACACCGGTGAGGAACACCAAGGGATCAGGCAAAACTGTAGTCATGGAATGACTGAGAACAGGATAAACTGATGCTGAGAACAGGAGAAGGAAAGCACTGACATGAAAAACAGGTAAATGGGGCAAAAATATTCATTGTATTCAAGGGGTACCATGGGCAGATACAAAAATGTCATTATGAAACTGAAGAATCTCTTTAAAGAGGACCTCTCCGCTCTCCTGACATGCCTGTTTTATTAGCTTCATGCATTCCTCGTGTAATAACAATTCTGGAACATCTATTCTTATGTCTCTATGTTGTGCCATTCCTTTATTATTTCTACTAGAAGTTATGAATGAATTGCTAGCAGTCTGCAGTAAGGGTACAGAGGGGAGGTAACCAGTTGGGGGGGTGTACCGCACAGTCTGAGAATGACAGCAGTGATTGGATAGAGTCAGACTGTGCAGGTACACACCCCCCCAACTGGTCACCTCCCCTCTGTACCCTTACTGCAGACTGCTAGCAATTCATCCATAACTTCTAGTAGAAATAATAAAGGAATGGCACAACATAGAGACATAAGAATAGATGTTCCAGAATTGTTATTACATGGGGAATGCATAAAGCTATTAAAACAGTAATGTCAGGAACGAGGAGAGGTCCCCTTTAAGTCTGAGGTACAGATGTTTATCCAACAGGAAGCAGAAGTACAAATTCTTCTTTTATATTTATTAAAACCTGCACCGTAAAACTACACGTGTGATTGCAGCTTTAGGGTAAATTCACATGTGGCTGCAGAACTTTCTGTGATTCTGAATGGGGTTTTCTGAAGTAGATACATAGATTTCTGCTAATCAGATGAATGGGACAGTCACAGAAATTTCTGCAACAAACCTGCACATGTGAATATAGGCTTAGGACTTACTTAAAGGGGTTCTGCAGTTGCTTAAAACTGATGATGTATCCTCTGGATAGATCATCAGCATCTGATTGGCGGGGATCCGACACCCGGGACCCCCGCCGATCAGCTGTTTGAGAAGGCAGTCGCACTCCAGGAGCGCCGCGGCCTTCTCTGTGTTTTCCTCAGGCCCAGTGACGTCACGACTAGTATCACTGGCCTGGGCAGGGCTAAGCTCTGTTCACATGAATGGAGCTTACCCGCCCAGGCCAGTCTTACTAGTCGTGACGTCACTGGGCTGCGGGTAAACACAGAGAAGGCCGCGGCGCTCCTGCAGCACCGCTGCCTTCTCAAACAGCTGATCGGCGGGGGTCCCAGGTGTCGGATCCCCGCCGATCAGAGGCTGATGGTCTATCCAGAGGATAGATCATCAGTTTTTAAAAACTGTAGAAACCCTTTAAACAAATACTCTCGATATGGAGGCACCATAGTGACCCCTCTGTACAGTACCTATAGGAGCTCCCGCTACATAAAACCTATCCCTAATAGACCCATGCATAAGGAATACCTTAGGAACAGCAGAATGCAAAGACTCAACGTCCGCCTGCAGCTCGATGAATGACCCATTAGCCGGGGTGATAACACGGGATGCCTACAGCGATGGCTCCATTGGTTCGTTTTGGTCATGTAACAGCCCCTTTGTAATTGCAAATATTCTGCCACTTATCTCTAATGGTGAGCAATCTCCTAATATAAGATTATTATGGGAGCAATCATTGCCCAATTACAGAACAGGGCAGCATTAGGAAAATTGCATTTACTCCTCTTTACCTCCAGCGACAGTATGCAGGCAATATTGATGGGAGGAGATTCCTGCAGACCTGCTGCTTGTAAAGGGAGCAACTACCATAAAAATGTAAAACTAGGAAACTTTCTAATAGACTTTTGGGATGGAGCCTATACACATAGGGGGATATTTATGGTGTAAAAGTAGAACCAGCTTAGTTTCCCATAGCAACCAATCAGATTCCACCTTTCATTTTTGACAGCTCCTTTGGACTAGCACAGTTGTATCCACAGTTGTATGCTCTGTGAGCTAAACAGCCTGGACTGATACAGTGTAGCAAAGAGAGATCTGTGCGGCTGCTGGTCATGTGTTTAGCAGGCACAGCACAGCATTGTCTAGACTGGATACAACTGTGCTGGTTTGTTACAATGTATCAGTCTGGAGCCCGGGTTGTTTAGCTCACAGAGCATTGTCTAGACTGGATACAACTGTACTAGTTTGTTACAATGTATCAGTCTGGAGCCCGGGCTGTTTAGCTCACAGAGCATTGTCTAGACTGGATACAACTGTACTAGTTTGTTACAATGTATCAGTCTGGAGTCCGGGCTGTTTAGCTCACAGAACATTGTCTAGACTGGATACAACTGTACTAGTTTGTTACAATGTATCAGTCTGGAGTCCGGGCTGTTTAGCTCACAGAGCATTGTCTATACTGGATACAACTGTACTAGTTTGTTACAATGTATCAGTCTGGAGTCCGGACTGTTTAGCGCACAGAGCATTGTCTAGACTGGATACAACTGTACTAGTTTGTTACATTGTATCAGTCTGGAGTCCGGGCTGTTTTAGCTCACAGAGCATTGTCTAGACTGGATACAACTGTACTAGTTTGTTACAATGTATCAGTCTGGAGTCCGGGCTGTTTAGCTCACAGAACATTGTCCTAGACTGGATACAACTGTACTAGTTTTGTTACATTGTATCAGTCTGGAGTCCGGGCTGTTTAGCTCACAGAGCATTGTCTATACTGGATACAACTGTACTAGTTTGTTACAATGTATCAGTCTGGAGTCCAGGCTGTTTAGCTCACAGAGCATTGTCTAGACTGGATACAACTGTGCTAGTTTGTTACATTGTATCAGTCTGGAGTCTGGGCTGTTTAGCTCACAGAGCATTGTCTAGACTGGATACAACTGTACTAGTTTGTTACAATGTATCAGTCTGGAGTCCGGGCTGTTTAGCTCACAGAGCATTGTCTAGACTGGATACAACTGCTGCTAGTTTGTTACATGTATCAGTCTGGAGTCCAGGCTGTTTAGCTCACAGAGCATTGTCTAGACTGGATACAACTGTACTAGTTTGTTACAATGTATCAGTCTGGAGTCCAGGCTGTTTAGCTCACAGAAGCATTGTCTAGACTGGATACAACTGTGCTAGTTTGTTACAATGTATCAGTCTGGAGTCTGGGCTGTTTAGCTCACAGAGCATTGTCTAGACTGGATACAACTGTACTAGTTTTGTTACAATGTATCAGTCTGGAGTCCGGACTGTTTAGCGCACAGAAGCATTGCCTAGACTTGATACAACTGTGCTAGTTTGTTACAATGTATCAGTCTGGAGTCTGGGCTGTTTAGCTCACAGAGCATTGTCTATACTGGATACAACTGTACTAGTTTGTTACAATGTATCAGTCTGGAGTCCAGGCTGTTTAGCTCACAGAGCATTGTCTAGACTGGATACAACTGTACTAGTTTGTTACAATGTATCAGTCTGGAGTCCGGGCTGTTTAGCTCACAGAGCATTGTCTAGACTGGATACAACTGTACTAGTTTGTTACAATGTATCAGTCTGGAGTCCAGGCTGTTTAGCGCACAGAGCATTGTCTAGACTGGATACAACTGTATCCATTTCTCGGCTGGGGGCATGTATACTGTATATACAGTATTTTTATATTCTTCCCTCCATGTCACCTTTGCATTGTAATACACATCACAAGATTTCTATTCAGTTCAGAGCAGGAAAGTCATGTCATTTGTAAAACTGCAGTCCATTTAATAATCTTGCGTTTCCTGGCATGCACACACAGTAAGCACACAATAGCTGGACTTTATCCCAGACAGCTTCTAAGAAACGCTCGGAGCAAACTGATGCTACGACAATGTGTCAGGGACATGAAAGCGCAATGTGACATTCGCCATGCCAAAGCCACATGTAAGTAATACTGGGATCAAAACCTCTGGCTAGCGGCAAGTGCCAGACTATTATAAAGCTGACGCCTGCAACATCATGGCAATTTGCTATGTTATGTCTGATCCACCTCTGCACACTGGAAAATGTCAGCTTGTCTTGCATAAACGTATGTTTGATATGTAATGTGAAGGGTTACATAGGTGCAATGGGGTCTTATACAGCTAGAAGAAGAAGGTATTGCAACAAGGGTAAAATAACCTGCATGACAGAGCTAAAGGCTAGAAATGTCACAGGTAGCCTCTGATGGTTTATGGATTCTCTGGGGGAGTCATATACCCTGGGAAGGATGCAACAGACATTGGAGGTGACCCGCACTGGGACAGTGAAAATCGCATTGTGATATAAACGTATTGAATTGAAATGCAATGGGAGTCATGCTGCCACCTACTGGCCAATTGTATTATAGTTGCTGGAAAATAAGTGGCTGCACAGGACCTTTTGACCATGTGACTGAATTAATTCAGGTCCTTAAGCAATAGTGAGAGCACATGGGTTTAAAAAGAAGGATTTTGTCTAAACTCCATGCGCCATAAGGACCTTATGATGTCATAAGATCATGTGACATGCTAAAGTCACATGGGTGTGAAGATGGGATGTAACAGTAGGGAAATATCTACATCCCATGCGATCGGGTAATAAAGATTAGTAACATAAGAATAATAGTAACTAACTCTATTGATCACATGACCCTGTGACGTCAGAATGTCTTTATAGAGCATGGAGTTCAGACACGACTTAAAAAGAAGTGCAGGCACAATACTAGTGTCTTCTTTGTAGCAGAGGGGTCACCTCATGCAGTAGGATTCAGGTAGGACTTTACCCCATATAACTACAGACATCCAATGTGGACCATATAACCAGACCAAGCAGCCTAGACAAAGAAAATCCAGTTCTGAACCTGAGCAGGATGCCCCTCCCCAGAGGAACTCAATTGTTGGTAAAGTGGGTAGGGAACTGGCATATGGACAATACAAAGGGCATAAAGGGGAGAATAGACCCCAAGCCCTTTTGGACTGGACAGCAAACCCAGCACCATAGTGAGGGACCCAGTTTAACCTTTTCCCTGGAGGATCCTTTGCTACTCTGATGGTCCTCTTTTTTCACTCCCTTTGGGACTATAGCGCCCGCAGTAGTCGCTCTCACTTTTTAGTTATTTATTTTACACACTTATATAGCGCTACTATATTCTGCAGCGCTTTACAGACATTAGCATCACACTGTCCCCAATGGGGCTCACAATCTAAGTTCCCTATCAGTATGTCTTTAGAGTATGAGTGGAAACCGGAGAACCCGGAGGAGAACATACAAACTCCATGCAGATGTTGTCCTTGGTCGGATTCGAACCTAGGACAGCACTGCCCACTGTATACCTTTGCTACTTTTCTTGTATCTGACTACTACATTCAGATGTGATAACTCTTCTGAAGAGGTGCAGACATATTGGTAACATGGCTCTGGGCGATTCTTGAGATTCAGTAATTTCCCTCCATATTTAGATATAATACTTGATGACAGGTTCAGAGATCGGAGATGACAACTTTCTTCTCACTTCATACATTTTCCCGCGGGGGTGGAGGTGGGGGGAACGTACTTTGTATATTTATATATCAGTATTACATTTGACAGTGCAGATTTTCAGCAGTGAAGGTACAGTACGGTACGTAAATGGCTTTGTGCTACAGTCTATGTGTAGCAGATGTGGAGTAAAGCTTTGTAGTTAATTAGCATGTAAGATTGCTGTCATTTACTCATTGTCATTTGTAAACCTCATGTTATGATACAGCTTGCGTCATTTTATAGAAAAGTGTACAGATGTGTCCTTTCATATTTTTCCTCTTGGCTGGACATGTCCTTTTCAAAACAACCTGATTTTGTGATATTGTGCCATGAGATTTCTATGACATGTGTGTCTACGTATGCCCACCTAGTGGTTGTAATGTGAACTGCAGCCTGTCAAGGCCCCCCCAAACTTAGGACTGCTGCTCACAACAGTGTTTTATAAATGACAGCTGCCCCTGTACCAGCAACACATTATGAGACTATATGGCATTGGTGACAGGCTTCAGAGGCAGGCTGAGAAGTATGGAAGTACAGTACATAAATATATATTAAGGCACCACTAGGGGGAGATAAGGAGATTACTACATACAGATATATACAGCCACCACTAAAGGGAGCTCAGGAGATTACTACATACAGATATATACAGCCACCACTAGAGGGAGCTCAGGAGATTACTGCATACAGATATATACAGCCACCACTAGAGGGAGCTCAGGAGATTACTGTATACAGATATATACAGCCACCACTAGAGGGAGCTCAGGAGATTACTGTATACAGATATATACAGTCACCACTAGAGGGAGCTCAGGAGATTACTACATACAGATATATACAGCCTTCACTAGAGGGAGCTCAGGAGATTACTGCATACAGATATATATAGCCACCACTAGAGGGAGCTCAGGAGATTACTGCATACAGATATATACAGCCACCATTAGAGGGAGCCCAGGAGATTATTACATGCAGATATATACTGCCACCACTAGAGGAGCTCAGGAGATTACTGCATGCAGATATATACAGTCACCACTAGAGGGATCTCAGGAGATTGCTACATACAGATTTATACAGCCACCACTAGAGGGAGCTCAGGAGATTGCTACATACAGATATATACAGCCACCACTAGAGGGAGCTCAGGAGATTACTGCATACAGATATATATAGCCACCACTAGAGGGAGCTCAGGAGATTATTACATGCAGATATGTTCAGCCACCATTAGAGGGAGCCCATGAGATTACTGCATGCAGATATATACAGTCACCACTAGAGGGATCTCAGGAGATTGCTACATACAGATTTTTACAGCCACCACTAGAGGGAGCTAAGGAGATTACTGCATACAGATATATACAGCCACCATTAGAGGGAGCCCAGGAGATTATTACGTGCAGATATATACTGCCACAACTAGAGGGAGCTCAGGAGATTACTGCATGCAGATATATACAGTCACCACTAGAGGGATCTCAGGAGATTGCTACATACAGATTTATACAGCCACCACTAGAGGGAGCTCAGGAGATTACTACATACAGATATATACAGCCACCACTAGAGGGAGCTCAGGAGATTGCTACATACAGATATATACAGCCACCACTAGAGGGAGCTCAGGAGATTGCTGCATACAGTGCCTCCTGGGCACTTACAGGAGTACAATTTGGAAAAATAAATGTTCATGTTTACACTACTCCTGATGATAAAAGCTCAATAAAAGATGTCCTGCTGTCCCTAGCCACTGTCTACTGCCGTCAGCAATGTGGCATAGTCAAAACTGCTGACAGAACCCCTTTAACTCAACCCATTAAAGTTTTCTCCAAATCTGTATTATTGACATCTAGAGTGCAGAAGCCGCGGCTAAGTTCATGCACAATGTTCGCTGAACACTTCTTACCCGCTGGATAGGAATCTTGTATGAATAATTTAATTAGACCGTGTATTACATGAGGGAAACATTCATTCGCTCCTGATTTCGCTGAATTTAGCCGGTCTCGGTTAATTACTTGATGGAAAACAAGTGTTTTACATCAGTTTATTTAATTAGCTCAGGTTAATTAAGCCAAATTGTCAATGAAAAATGAAAAAAAAACAAAAACAAAACAAAATCAAATCATCAATAATAAAAAAAAAAACACCATATGAAATGAGAGGCAGAGTGTATTATGTAATAAAGAGATAAACTCTAAATAGCAAGCACTGCCATCTGCTCAGTGGAGTAACTAGAAAATATTGTGCTTTATAGACACCCCCTTCCAAAATCAAGTCAGGGGTACCTCTTCTGTATATAGCCCAGTGCCTAAATAATACCGCACTAAGGTGCCCCAGAACAGAAGCAGAACTTCAGTATAAAAGCAGTATACACATATACACACTACATATAAACAAATAAATAGCCAGTACATACATACAGTGTCTCGCGAAGGTATTTGCCCCCCTGGAACTTTTCAACCTTTTGCCATATTTCAGGCTTCAAACAAAATGATATAACATTTTACATTTCTGGTGAAGAATCAACAACAAGTGGGTCACAATTGTGAAGTGGAACGAAATTTTTTGGATCATTTAAACTTTTTTTGTAATAATAAAACTGAAAAGTGGGGCGTGCAAAATTATTCGGCCCCCTTGCATTAATACTTTGTTGCGCCACCTTTTGCTGCGATTACAGCTGAGGTCTCTTGGGGGATGTCTCTATCAGTTTTGCACATCTAGAGACTGAAATTCTTGCCCATTCTTCCTTGTAAAACAGCTGGAGCTCTTTGAGGTTGGATGGAGACTAGAGATGAGCGAGCATACTCGTCCGAGCATGCTCGTGTGCCATTTTTGCGTATTTGCGTACACATTTTAAAATTCGTACGCTATTCATACGCATATTTTAATCTATACGCAAATGCGTACGAATAGCGTACGAATAGCGTACAAATTGAATTTGTACGCTATTCGTACGCTATTCATACGCATTTGCGTATGAATTTGCGTATGAACCATTCCATTGTAGATTTTGCTTTATGTTTGGGATCATTGTCTTGTTGGACAATAAATCTCCGTCCTAGTCTCAGGTCTTTTCATCCAGAATGGTCCTGTATTTGGCTCCATCCATCTTCCCATCAATTTTAACCATCTTCCCTGTCCCTGCTGATGAAAAGCAGGCCCAAGCCATGATGCTGCCACCACCATGTCTGACAGTGGGGATGGTGTGTTCAGGGTGATGAGCTGTGTTGCTTTTACTCCGAACATATCGTTTTGCATTGTTTCCAAAAAGTTGGATTTTGGTTTCATCTGAGCAGAGCCCCTTCTTCCACATGTTTGGTGTCTCCCAGGGGCTTGTGGCAAACTGTAAACCAGACTTTTTATGGATATCTTTGAGAAATGTCTTTCTTCTTGCCACTCTTCCATAAAGGGCAGATTTGTGAAGTGTTGGACTGATTGTTGTCCTATGGACAGACTCTCCCACCTCAGCTGTAGATCTCTGCAGTTCATCCAGAGTGATCATAGGCCTCTTGGCTGCATCTCTGATCAGTCTTCTCCTTGTTTAGAGGGACGGCCGGGTCTTGGTAGATTTGCAGTGGTCTGATACTCCTTCCATTTCAATATGACGCTTGCACAGTGCTCCTTGGGATGTTTAAAGCTTGAGAAATCTTTTGGTATCCAAATCCGGCTTTAAACTTCTCCACAACAGTATCAGGGACCTGCCTGGTGTGTTCCTTGGTCTTCATGATGCAGAACCCTGAGACTATCACAGAGCAGGTGCATTTATACGGAGACTTGATTACACACAGGTGGATTCTATTTCTCTTCATCAGTCATTTAGGACAACATTGGATCATTCAGAGATCCTCAATCAACTTCTGGAGTGAAAGTAAATGGGGAGATGAGCAAATCGATTAGAGATGAGCAAATCGATTCTAAACAAATCAAATTACTTATAAATTTCCCCTGAAATTTTAATTCTAGCCAAACTTTTGCAGTTCGTTTCCGACAAAGACAGCATAGCAGGACGGGTAAAATGAAGAAGGGGGATCACATGACCACAGGTGAAACCCTGGGTCACGGGTTCGCCCATAACGACTCACGTGTCATATGCGCTATATAAGATCCCAGCCAGGAAATGCATGAAATCATGTGTTTTCTGGGGTTGTACTTTGGTGCGATAGGATGGGAGACAGAGAGAGAGAGAGGAAAGGAAGCTTGGCTTTAAACACTGATTACAGCTAGTGTCAGGGAGAGTTTATAAGACAATAGCTTGTTACTTAGATTGAATGAATTGACAGACAGATAGGTTTTAGCTAGAGACATGACAGGAGTCGGTGTAGTCTGCTACTGTGTAACGCAGTCACTGAGTCATTGAGTGCTGCGGCACCATTTAAAGCTATACTGCTCAATTTTTTTTTATATGAATGTGTTTCACCCACTTCATTTACAATCACAGATATTAATCTTTTACAGTATTAATCCTGGTGAGGAAAGTTTACTGTTTGTGATATTTTTCTGTACAGTCACCACATATTCTACTGGAACCTGTCCAACTGACCATTTAAAAAAATATTGCAAAGTTTCTCAAAAAACTTCAGACTTGTATATCTGACTTTTTTCAATGTATTTTCTTCAATGTATTTCATAAAACTCCTGTATATGGCATGTATGTGCATAAGACCTTAAAGGGAGATATTCTGATCTTACCACTCACCTTAAAGGGAGTGTCCAGGATTAGAAAAACATGGCCGCTTTCCTTCAGGAGCAGCACACCTGTCTACAAGTTGTATCCCCTCCATTGAAGTGAATGCATCTGAGCGGCCATGCTTCACACAACCCGTGGAGAGGTGTGGCCTTGTTCTTGAAGGAAAGCAGCCATGTTTTTTTCCAATTCTATACAACCCCTTTAATAATATGAGCTTCTACCACATCTACCTCTGGCTGTATATTTTAGGACTAGACTGCGTGTATGGCCACGATATTCGTTATATACTTTATTTCTTTAAACATTTTTGGCAGCCATGAAAGTCACACGAGCCTCACCGCTAAATCAGACGGACGTCTATCCTGTACACGGAGCCGGCTCTATTCAGCTTATAAATATATAATCCCCGGTCGCTGGATATAATGTCGTGACTTACTAGAGGCGGCCTAGATGAAAGACATATGTTTTCTGACTGGATACTGAATCAGTAAGCATCAGAACGAGGATTAAGATCCTTCATGACGGACTTTATTTTAGCTATTTTTACAGAGTTTTTTTTTTTTTTTTTAATATTTAGAATATTTAGGATTGGGATGTTTGATGTTGGTTGTAAGCATCATTCTTTAAGCCTGTTACAGTAGAGATTATAGGCATCAAGAGGGGCAATTACTGTATGTGTCAAATGGTAAAAATAAATTAACACTAACTTTTTTCTTTCTTCTACACTTTTTAATAGTTCCCCTAGGAAACTTGAACAAGCAATCATGAGTTTGCTTCTGTCATACACTCCAATATATTAGCATTGGAGTCTATGAGCATTTCACTACAGTATGTTCTTATGGGGCCCTGCCACATGAAGGATGTTCATAGGAACCTATTTTCATCAGAGGCTTCTGCACACACTATCCAGCTCCCCCGATCCCCAGTAGGCACTCACAAGCAGGTGCTATATTTGACTACCCAACTTCCAACGTAACTTTATGGCAGGCAGTTGGGTAGGGGTTAAAGAGGAAATGGCATTCCGGTGGGCACTGTGTCTAGATCATGTGATGTTAACACGGCCTAAATGCAGCTCAGTCCTTTAAAGTGAATGAGGCTGAGCTGTGATACCATGCACAGCCACTACACAATGTATGGCGCTGTGCTTGGTTTGCCGTGCGGAGGTGGCAGCGCTCACAGAAGCACCGGTGCCTCTTCAAACAGCTGATTGTTGGGGGTACTGGGAGTAGGACCCCTACTGATCTGATACTGATGACCTATTTTATACTCATGAAGGTTTGGACGTTGGGGGACAGTCTGATTTGTTGGGGTAGTGAGTTCCAAAGTAGGGGAGAGGTACGTGAGAAATCTTGCAGATGGTTATATGAAGAACAGATGACAGGAGAACAGAGGAGGAGGTCCTGAGAGGATCGGAGATCACGTGGGGGGAGGGGGGGTGTATTGAAAAAGCAAGTCAGAGATATAAGGAGGGGATTTATATGTAGAACTGGATTATCTGGGCAATGGGGAGCCAGTGTAAGGATTGGCAGAGGGGGAGGCAGAGGAGTAACAGGGGGAGAGGTGGATTACCTGGACAGCGGGGGAGCATAAGAACACCTCTGCAAATTATAGCTAATGATCATGTGGAACAAACGGCATAAACACCCAAACCTGGACGTTAAACCCCAGCTGCTTATACTATATACTGGATGCACAGTACGTAGCATTGACATGTCCCTCAGAGACCCATCAAGTCAAGGGTGCATTAGTAAAACACCGGCTTCTCAGGATTTTATTACCTCAAAGCCTGGCATTTTGTGCTTTTACTATGGGAATTCTTCAGGGTTGAATAGACCTGCAGGTAACACCGCCTGTCACTTGTATTTGATTGGAAATATGCAAAACCACAAAGTGTTGGGCATTTGTCATTCTATAAGTGTCAGCTAGAGCTTCGTAGATTCGATATGAATCTTTGAAATTTTCTACTCCAAAGCGAATCCAGATCTTTTCAGATTTGCTCCGTTCGAATCTTAAATGTTCTTAAATCTTTGTACGCAAACGCTACATACTTGTCTGATGAATTGTACGCTAATGCTACGTATCAGTTAATTTATACGCTGATGCGTACGAATTCAGTTAATTAGCGAACTTTTACTGTTAGTTCATTATTTGTGAGGCAAAAAGCCCGGGAAGAAAGTGGTCACCTGACCTAGTGGGAAGGGCTTGCTCTGATTGGCTCAGGCTCGGTAAGCCAGTGACGCATCAGTTATGCTGCGACTGCTGAGATGAGCAGAAGCACTGTGTGTGCAGTTCTGAGAGACAGAGAATTGTTGTGTTAAAATTGAGGTGTAATTGCTCTGGGAATCCATATTACACATCAGGGATACTGCAGGGCCAGTGCAGGGCCAGTTCAGGGCTAGTAATTAATCAGGCAGGGAGAGAGAGACAGGGAGACAGAGACAGGGAGAGAGACAAAGACCAGCTGCAGGGCCACAGTCAAGTGAAAATGTCTGGCATGGAAAAGCAAAATGTCTGGCACAGAAAAAGGGTTCCAGCCAGACCTCAAGCTCCAAAAAAAGAGAACAAGGTGACACAGGGCAGCAGTGGCAAAGAACATGTAGCCGGAGCTTCTACCGGGTGTCGGTGTGTGCCATCGTAACCCTGCCGGTCCATCAGCTGGATCATGTATATAAGCTCTCCAGAGCTAAATGCTGAAGAACGCCTGGATGCCATTTTGCAAACTTCGCTCTGCCTCTGAGGAGTGCAAGCCGCGGCCTAGCTTCATGCGTGCCTGCGTATTACGCAATCGCTAGACAATAGTACGCTAAGGATTTGTACGCACTTTGTACGCTAATGTGTACGTATTCAGTTAAGTAGCGTACCTTTAACAACGCTATGTCGTTATTAGTCCGCAAATGTTCTCAGAACATGACCAGAATAACGAATGATTTGTACGCAGCGTCGACCGAATAGATTCGTATTAAGAGCAAATCTTTTTTTAAATTCGACAAACATTCGGCGAATCGAATCTTTGAAGACTCGCTCATCTCTAGTGTCAACCAAGGAGGTAAGGTCCCACTCACCGCACTGGTAGAATACGGTTTTCATAACGTTTACAGGAGAATTTAGCAGGGGAACTTTATTATAAGACTTTATTATAAACCCCCTAATATACCAGAGTCCACAGAAAATCTACTTCTAAACGAAATAGACGAGGCGGCAAATCATAATGAGGTCGTTATTATGGGGGATTTCAACTACCCAGATATAGACCGGGAAACTGAAACCTGTATATCTCATAAAGGAAACAGGTTCTTGGCAATAACCAAAGACAATTACCTTTCCCAAGTGGTTCAGGACCCGACTAGAGGGACGGCCATGCTGGACTTAGTATTAACCAATAGACCTGACAGGACAACAGATGTGCAGGTTGGGGGACACCTGGGAAATAGTGACCATAATATAATAACCTTCCAACTGTCATTCAAAAGAGCGTTTCTTCAGGGAGGAACAAAAATACCAAACTTCAAAAAAGCTAAATTTAGTCAACTAAGAGAGGCCATAGGCCTAACTAACTAGGACAAAGTCCTCAAAAATAAAAATAAAGCCACAAAATGGGAGATTTTTAAAAGCATCCTAATTAGAGATGAGCGAGTAGTGTTCGATCGAGCTGGTATTCGATCGAATACTACGCTATTCGTCGTACTCGATTTCGTTCGAGTATAACGGCGATGGCGCACTTAGAATTCGTTTCCCCTCCCACCTTCCCTGGCGCTCTTTTTCCACCAATCACCATGCAGGGGGGGTATGACAGGCCCGCTGAGCACGCTGGCAGCGCGAAAACGACGTCTACATGCATTGGCTGGAAAAACCATGTGACCTCGAATCATAAAAACTCAGCTCTTCCTGCTCGTTCGCATATGCTGCGTGAACTTAGTCAGGGACAGAGGCTGGAGAAGGGAGAGACAGGTTTTAGCTGTTGGACAGGCAGGAGCGTGATTAAAAGCCCTTATCAGGGCTACTATAGTGCAGTACAGTGATAGCTTTACTACAATATACACTTTACAGAGAACGGCTGCTGTATTCAGGGATAGCTGCTGGAGTAGGGACAGAGAGAGGCATTAGTGGTGTATTAGGTGCTCTGCTACATACCAAACTAAATTTGGCACTACTGTTCTGCGTTCTTTTTGGCTGCAAAACCCTGTTATATACCTAGTGTGTATATGCACCATCTGATCTTCTGGCAGTATACGGCTGTGTACTTTTTTTTTTTTTTTAAATACAGTTTATTTGGCTCTAGTGTTCTGGGATTTGTGTGCCTGCAATACCCTTTTTGTATACCAGGTGTAAATACCTACCGTCTGAACAGTTAGTACACGGCTGTGTACCTAGAAATATAAAATATATAGGCCTTTTCATTGGCAACTGTACTGTGCGTTCTCTTGCAAAATAATTTTATATACCTGGTGTTAATACACACCGTCTGAAAAGTTAGTACACGGCTGTGTACCTTGAAATATAAAATATATAGGCCTTTTTATTGGCAACTGTACTGTGCGTTCTCTTGCAAAATAATTTTATATACCTGGTGTTAATACACACCGTCTGATCTGTTAGTACACGGCTGTGTACCTCAAAATATAAAATATATAGGCCTTTTCATTGGCAACTGTACTGTGCGTTCTCTTGCAAAATAATTTTATATACCTGGTGTTAATACACACCGTCTGAACAGTTAGTACACGGCTGTGTACCTTGAAATATAAAATATATAGGCCTTTTCATTGGCAACTGTACTGTGCGTTCTCTTGCAAAATAATTTTATATACCTGGTGTTAATACACACCGTCTGATCTGTTAGTACACGGCTGTGTACCTCGAAATATAAAATATATAGGCCTTTTCATTGGCAACTGTACTGTGCGTTCTCTTGCAAAATAATTTTATATACCTGGTGTTAATACACACCGTCTGAACAGTTAGTACACGGCTGTGTACCTTGAAATATAAAATATATAGGCCTTTTCAATGGCAACTGTACTGTGCGTTCTCTTGCAAAATAATTTTATATACCTGGTGTTAATACACACCGTCTGATCTGTTAGTACACGGCTGTGTACCTCGAAATATAAAATATATAGGCCTTTTCATTGGCAACTGTACTGTGCGTTCTCTTGCAAAATAATTTTATATACCTGGTGTTAATACACACCGTCTGAACAGTTAGTACACGGCTGTGTACCTTGAAATATAAAATATATAGACCTTTTTATTGGCAACTGTACTGTGCGTTCTCTTGCAAAATAATTTTATATACCTGGTGTTAATACACACCGTCTGAAAAGTTAGTACACGGCTGTGTACCTTGAAATATAAAATATATAGGCCTTTTTATTGGCAACTGTACTGTGCGTTCTCTTGCAAAATAATTTTATATACCTGGTGTTAATACACACTGTCTGATCTGTTAGTACACGGCTGTGTACCTCGAAATATAAAATATATAGGCCTTTTCATTGGCAACTGTACTGTGCGTTCTCTTGCAAAATAATTTTATATACCTGGTGTTAATACACACCGTCTGATCTGTTAGTACACGGCTGTGTACCTCGAAATATAAAATATATAGGCCTTTTCATTGGCAACTGTACTGTGCGTTCTCTTGCAAAATAATTTTACATACCTGGTGTTAATACACACCGTCTGAACAGTTAGTACACGGCTGTGTACCTTGAAATATAAAATATATAGGCCTTTTCATTGGCAACTGTACTGTGCGTTCTCTTGCAAAATAATTTTATATACCTGGTGTTAATACACACCGTCTGAAAGTTAGTACACGGCTGTGTACCTTGAAATATAAAATATATAGGCCTTTTTCATTGGCAACTGTACTGTGCGTTCTCTTGCAAAATAATTTTATATACCTGGTGTTAATACACACCGTCTGATCTGTTAGTACACGGCTGTGTACCTCGAAATATAAAATATATAGGCCTTTTCATTGGCAACTGTACTGTGCGTTCTCTTGCAAAATAATTTTATATACCTGGTGTTAATACACACCGTCTGATCTGTTAGTACACGGCTGTGTACCTCGAAATATAAAATATATAGGCCTTTTCATTGGCAACTGTACTGTGCGTTCTCTTGCAAAATAATTTTATATACCTGGTGTTAATACACACCGTCTGAACAGTTAGTACACGGCTGTGTACCTTGAAATATAAAATATATAGGCCTTTTCATTGGCAACTGTACTGTGCGTTCTCTTGCAAAATAATTTTACATACCTGGTGTTAATACACACCGTCTGAACAGTTAGTACACGGCTGTGTACCTTGAAATATAAAATATATAGGCCTTTTCATTGGCAACTGTACTGTGCGTTCTCTTGCAAAATAATTTTATATACCTGGTGTTAATACACACCGTCTGAAAAGTTAGTACACGGCTGTGTACCTTGAAATATAAAATATATAGGCCTTTTCATTGGCAACTGTACTGTGCGTTCTCTTGCAAAATAATTTTATATACCTGGTGTTAATACACACCGTCTGATCTGTTAGTACACGGCTGTGTACCTCGAAATATAAAATATATAGGCCTTTTCATTGGCAACTGTACTGTGCGTTCTCTTGCAAAATAATTTTATATACCTGGTGTTAATACACACCGTCTGATCTGTTAGTACACGGCTGTGTACCTTGAAATATAAAATATATAGGCCTTTTTATTGGCAACTGTACTGTGCGTTCTCTTGCAAAATAATTTTATATACCTGGTGTTAATACACACCGTCTGAAAAGTTAGTACACGGCTGTGTACCTTGAAATATAAAATATATAGGCCTTTTTATTGGCAACTGTACTGTGCGTTCTCTTGCAAAATAATTTTATATACCTGGTGTTAATACACACTGTCTGATCTGTTAGTACACGGCTGTGTACCTCGAAATATAAAATATATAGGCCTTTTCATTGGCAACTGTACTGTGCGTTCTCTTGCAAAATAATTTTATATACCTGGTGTTAATACACACCGTCTGATCTGTTAGTACACGGCTGTGTACCTCGAAATATAAAATATATAGGCCTTTTTATTGGCAACTGTACTGTGCGTTCTCTTGCAAAATAATTTTATATACCTGGTGTTAATACACACCGTCTGATCTGTTAGTACACGGCTGTGTACCTCGAAATATAAAATATATAGGCCTTTTTATTGGCAACTGTACTGTGCGTTCTCTTGCAAAATAATTTTATATACCTGGTGTTAATACACACCGTCTGATCTGTTAGTACACGGCTGTGAAGGCAAAATATTGTAACCAAAAAAAAATAAAATGCGGAGGGGGGCTAGCGGAATAGGACGTGGACGAGGACGGGGGCGCGGAAATGCTGTTGGGGGCCTTGTTGAAGCCAGTGGGGATACAATGCGTGCTGGTGAGGGTCAGCCAGGATCCCGCTCATCCAGAATCCCTGCCTTTATGGGACAGTTAAGCAGGGGGCGGGTTACACCGCTGTTGAGGCCTGAGCAGGTTGAACAGGTGGTGCAATGGATAGCCGATAGCGCTTCCACACAGTTGTCCACCAGCCAGTCATCCACACAGTCTCACTCTGACCCTCCTTCCTCCACACCTGGCCAACAGAGTCATCCCACCATTGACCCCTCCCAGGAGCTCTTTTCGGGTCCTTTTTCAGATGTGCCGGAAGAATCCCAGGAGCTAGCAGAGGAATTTGTTTGTAGTGATGCCCAAACACTTGAGTTTTCGCCATCTCCTGCTGATGTGGACCCTGAACCAGCATCTGTTATCATGAGCGATGATGATGATGAGACGCAGTTGCCATCAAGGGAGGCTGTTGGAATGTCCAGTGGGCAGGAGGAGGAGCAGAGTGAGGAAGAGGAGGTGGTGGATGACGAAATGACCGACCCCACTTGGCCAGGGGTGATGTCCAGCGGGGAAAGCAGTGGAGAGGTGGTGGTCTGCGCAGCACCGAAAAAGGCAGCAAGAGGCAGAGGGATGTCCAGAGGCAGAGGGATGTCCACAGGCAGAGGGATGTCCACAGGCAGGATGTCCAGGCAGAGACAGTCCAGACAGAGAAGTGAGGCCACAGCCAGCAGGGCCGAAGCTGTTCCCGGCAGCGGGCAGTCGCGCGAAGCTCCCCCATCGAGGCCTCGTACTTCTGTGGTGTGGAGATTTTTTAATGTTTGTGCGGATGACAAACTGAGCGCGGTTTGCACACTCTGCCACTCAAAACTGAGTAGGGGCTCTGAGAAGAGCAATCTGACCACCTCAGGCATGCGGCGTCACTTGGAAGTCAAGCACTGGGCTGAGTGGGAGAGAGCAAACGCAATACAACCTGCGCCCGGTCTTGCTGCCACTGCCTCTTCCCCTTTGTTGTGTGCTGCCACTGCGGTCCAGACCTCCAGCCAGGACACCTCCACATCTGCCTCTGCCTCGGCTACTTTGGGGCCTTCTCCTTCAGCCTCCCCTTCCCCCGCCTCTTCGCCTGCACCTTCACACTCCTCGTCCCAACAACTGTCCATCTCGCAGGCGTTCGACCGCAGGCGGAAGTACGCCTCGAGTCACCCCCAAGCCCAAGCCTTAAACTGCCACATCTCCAAACTGCTGGCCCTGGAGATGTTGCCGTTTAGGCTTGTGGAGACGCAGGCCTTCCGCGACCTGATGGCGGCTGCCGCACCTCGCTATTCCGTCCCCAGCCGCCACTACTTTTCCCGGAGTGCCGTCCCCGCCCTGCACCAGCACGTGTCGCGTAACATCAGGCGGGCCCTGAGGTACGCAGTCAGCGCAAAGGTCCACTTGACCACCGACTCGTGGACAAGCGCTTGCGGCCAGGGACGATACATCTCTTTGACGGCACACTGGGTGAATGTTGTGGAAGCGGGGACGGGGTCGCAAACAGAGACGGCCTACCTACCACCCCCGCCCAAGATTGCCAGCACGGGTTCTGATAAACCCCCCTCCTCTTCCTCCTCCTCCTCTGCCTTAACATCGCCCTCAGCCGCTAGCTGGAAGCGTTGCAGCACTGGCGCGGGGAGACGTCAGCAGGCGGTGCTTAAGCTCATCAGCTTGGGCGACAGGAAGCACAGCGCCCCAGAGGTGAGGGACGCCATATTGCAGCAGACGGAGATGTGGCTGTCGCCGCTGCAGCTAGGACCAGGCATGGTCGTGTGCGATAACGGCCGTAACCTGGTGGCGGCTCTGGAGCTTGCCGAACTCAATCACGTACCATGCCTGGCCCACGTTTTTAATCTGGTAGTCCAAAAATTTCTAAAGACTTACCCCAACCTGGCAGAGCTACTGGTGAAAGTGCGGCGCTTGTGCGCTCACTTTCGGAAGTCAACTGTAGCTGCTGCTAGCTTAAAAAAACTCCAGCAACGCCTCCATTTGCCTGAACATCGGCTGTTGTGCGACCTGCCGACTCGCTGGAATTCCACCTATTCCATGTTGGCCAGGGTGTGTGAGCAGCAGAGAGCATTGATGGAGTACCAGATTATGAATCCACGCGTGCCTCCAACTCAGCTCCCTCAGTTTGCCAACCACGAGTGGCCATGGATGGCAGACATATGCGATGTACTGCGTATCTTTGAGGAGTCCACCAAGAAGGTCAGCAGCGAGGACGCTATAGTGAGCGTAACCATCCCGCTCCTATGCGTCCTTAAAGAATCGCTCATCGCAATAAGGGAGAACGCATTGCACGCAGAGGAGACGGGGGTAGGAGGAGACGCAACGGAGCTACACAGTCAGACCACACTTTTGTCTGCTTCTCGGTGGCAGTTGCAGGAGGAGGAGGAGGATGAGGAGGAGGAGGACGACGTGGAGGTGGCTGTGGAAGAGGAGGAGGATGCTGGCGGCGAGGGTAGCAGTCAGGCTGTGTGCGTCCCATTGGTTCAGCGCGGATGGGGCGGAGAGGAGGCGGAAGAGGAAGAGGAGGAAATGGCAAGTGATCCTTCTGGTGGGGGCAGTGACGTCATGCCTATTCAGAGTCTGGCACACATGGCTGACTTCATGCTGGGCTGCTTTTCCCGGGACACACGTGTTGTCCGGATAGTGGAGAACAAACTGTACTGGGTCTTCGCAATCCTGGACCCCCGGTATAAAGATAACGTCTCCTCTTTTATTCCGGTAGAGGAGAGGACGAATCGATTGCTGGAATACCAGAGGGAACTCGTGCAGAACATGATGGAGATTTTCCCACCCACCATCGCTGGCGGCAGAGAGGAGAGGGTCTCCCAGAGTCCCTCAACATCGATCAGGCCCACAGCCACCAGGGGAACACTCTCCAAGGTGTGGGACACGTTCATGGCACCCCCTCGTGCAACTTCCATCACTGCGGGGCCCGCTATCAGCAGGAGGGACAAGTATCGGCGGATGTTGCGGGAGTACCTGGCAGACCGTAACCCTGTCCTCCCCGATCCCTCGGCGTCCTACACTTACTGGGTCTCCAAGTTGGACACGTGGCTGGAACTGTCCCTGTACGCCTTGGAGGTGCTTGCCTGCCCTGCCGCCAGCGTGCTATCCGAAAGGGTGTTCAGCGCAGCCGGGGGCATTATAACCGATAAGCGCAGCCGCCTGTCAACCGACAGTGCCGACAGGCTGACGCTAATCAAAATGAACAGCAAGTGGATTGACCCGGACTTTGCTTCTCCAACAGTGGAAAGCAGCCAAAAGTGAAGTGCCATCTGTATGAAGTGCCATTTCCTCCTCCACCTCCTCCTCCTTAACCGCCGTAGAATTGCTCCGTAAATAAAAAAAATTTATATATTTATGGCTCACCTCTTGGGCCTCCACAAAATTTTTAAGAGGTCTCACCTCTTGGGCCTCCACATAATTTTATCGAGGTCTCACCTCTTGGGCCTCCACATAATTTTTAAGAGGTCTCACCTCTTGGGCCTCCACATAATTTTTAAGAGGTCTCACCTCTTGGGCCTCCACATAATTTTTAAGAGGTCTCACCTCTTGGGCCTCCACATAATTTTTAAGAGGTCTCACCTCTTGGGCCTCCACATAATTTTATCGAGGTCTCACCTCTTGGGCCTCCACATAATTTTTATCGAGGTCTCACCTCTTGGGCCTCCACAAAATTTTTAAGAGGTCTCACCTCTTGGGCCTCCACATAATTTTTAAGAGGTCTCACCTCTTGGGCCTCCACATAATTTTTAAGAGGTCTCACCTCTTGGGCCTCCACATAATTTTATCGAGGTCTCACCTCTTGGGCCTCCACAAAATTTTTAAGAGGTCTCACCTCTTGGGCCTCCACATAATTTTAAGAGGTCTCACCTCTTGGCCTCCACATAATTTTATCGAGGTCTCACCTCTTGGGCCTCCACATAATTTTATCGAGGTCTCACCTCTTGGGCCTCCACATAATTTTATCGAGGTCTCACCTCTTGGGCCTCCACAAAATTTTTAAGAGGTCTCACCTCTTGGGCCTCCACATAATTTTTAAGAGGTCTCACCTCTTGGGCCTCCACATAATTTTAAGAGGTCTCACCTCTTTGGGCCTCCACATAATTTTTAAGAGGTCTCACCTCTTTGGGCCTCCACATAATTTTTAAGAGGTCTCACCTCTTGGGCCTCCACATAATTTTTAAGAGGTCTCACCTCTTGGGCCTCCACATAATTTTTTAAGAGGTCTCACCTCTTGGGCCTCCACATAATTTTTAAGAGGTCTCACCTCTTGGGCCTCCACATAATTTTAAGAGGTCTCACCTCTTGGGCCTCCACATAATTTTTAAGAGGTCTCACCTCTTGGGCCTCCACATAATTTTTAAGAGGTCTCACCTCTTGGGCCTCCAACATAATTTTTTAGAGGTCTCACCTCTTGGGCCTCCACAATAATTTTTTAAGAGTTGGCTCACCTCTTGGGCCTCCACATAATTTTTAAGAGGTCTCACCTCTTGGGCCTCCACATAATTTTTAAGAGGTCTCACCTCTTTAGCCTCCACACAATTTTTAAGACGTCTCACCTCTTGGGCCTACAAACAATTTTTATTATGGCTCACCTCTTGGGCCTTAATACAATTTTTAAGAGGTCTCACCTCTTGGGCCACCATATAATTTTTTCGAGGGCTCACCTCAAGCTAACTTTGCGCACTCATTAAAATATTTTCACAACAAGGACCTAAGAGCCCTCGATGGGAGAGCTTTGTGTGGGGGCCTGTTATAGGGAAGAGATGCGGCCCTGCGGGCTCTAGCCTGCCTTCTCCATGAGCCTCTGGCCAGCCCACGGCCTCTTCCTGCCTTTTGCGGTCCTACGCATCCCTCAACATCCCCACTGCTTTACCTGCTAGACATGACACTGGGCCAGGTCGGGTCACTGACTTCGTCATACTCAACCACCTCCTCTTACACTGCCTCACTTTGCTCCAACAGCCTCCCTTGCTGGCAACTGTGTCTCATCATCGTCCCTAATCATTTTACACTTTAGTGCCCGTTCCACACCACCATCAGCTAGAGATGGAGCTTGCTCCAGTGTTTGGGCATCAGAACAAACAAAATCCTCAGATAGCTCCTGCGATTCTTGCATGGGTGGGAACACTGGGTTGATAACATTGGGCAGGGTGGGAGGAAGGAGGGTCAGAGTGAGGTCCCTGCAGTTTCTGCAGGCTATCGACGAGACTGGACTTTGTGGACTTGACTGGGTGGTGGACAGATTTAAAAGGAGAATCTAGAAGGAGAAGGAGGGGTTTGCCGAGCTGTCTGTAAGGGTTGCGGAAATCCAGACAGAACCAAGGCCCCAAACTTGGGTGGGGGTAGCAGGTTTGCCCGTCCCCGCCTCCACAACATTCACCCAGTGTGCTGTCAGGGAGATGTAGCATCCCCGGCCTCAAACCAAAGTGTTGGTGGTCAAATGGCCTTTTGCAGTAACCGTGTTACTCGGGCGTGGATGATGTTTTGGGACATGTGCCTGGGCAAGGCAGGGATGGCACAGAGGGAAAAATAGTGATGGCTTGATTGCTTTCCCCCTTGCCTATGCCATCTGTGGTTGTCATAGGCAACGTGATTTTAAGGGGTGCAGAATTTCATCTTCTTTTTTGTCTAGTTTGGCTTGGGGTCCATGGCAATGTAGAGGAAAGAAGGTTTCCTTGTATGGTCTCACTTTACAGAGAGGTTAGATTGTCTTTGGAGTGTATTGTTGAGAGGCTGTGATAGTGGCGTAATAGTGCGACTTGGGCGCGTTATATGCACCCAGACATGCTTCCCCTGCTGTCCCAGTTGCATTCCAGCAGTGTTGGCATCCTTTTCTGAGGTTTCAGGGTGGACTTGGTGACCTCCAAGTGGTCGAATTGAGATTTCCAAGTGGCGAGCATTTTTTTCCCATAGACTTTAATGGGATTCGATATTCGGTCGAATAGTCGAATTTCGCGGTCTATTCGAATCGAATTTCGAACTTTCGAATATTTCACTACTCGCTCATCTCT
>ONZH01030342.1:0-39278 GCA_900303285.1 Rhinella marina | reverse complement strand
CCAGGACCACGGCCTATGCCCCCCTACATCACTTGGATGCCCACGTCCTCGACCCCTAGCCCTGGGGTTTAACATTTTGTGTAATCACTAAACTGTCGAATTAATATCTGAGGCCAAAAACATATTCTCTAGACTGCGGATAGTGTACCACACACCACAGAATTTTTCACTGGACTGTATTAAATGTATCTGAGAGAAAAAACATATTCTCTAGACTGCCGCTAGTGTAACGCACACCACACAATTTTTCACTGCACTGTAGGATATGAATGAGAGAAAAAAATGTATATTTTCTAGACTCCGGCTTGTGTGCAGCACACGACAGAATTTGTACTGCACTGTAGGATATATAACTGAGAGAAAAAACGTATACCCTAGACTGACGCTACTGTACAGCACACAACATAATTGTTCACTGGACTGTAATATATATATATAACTGAGAGAAAAAACATATTCCCTAGACTGCACTACAGATCTCAGCAAGCCAAGGTACAGCAGCAGCAAAAATGAGTACTGAGAGGACTTTGGGCAAATTCTTTTGGGTCTGTGTGGACCACGTGCTGTCCCTTCTGCCACCAGTCGCTGTGAACAGCGTGCAGCCAAGATGGCGGTAGCTGAACTACAAGTCCCAGCCAGCAGCCGAGAGAAGGACAAAAAAGAAAAGGTTGTTGTAGCCCTTAGAAGGACCGCTGGGTTCTTTGTGGATGATTCCTGCCTAACCAGATTCTAATTTCACGCCCTAACAGTGTGCAGCCAAGATGGCGGTAGCTGCACTACAAGTCCCAGCCTGCAGCCAGGAGGAGACCAAAAAAAAAGGTGCTTGTAGCCCTTAGAAGGGCTGTTGGGTTCTTTGTGGGTGATTCCTGCCTAACCAACATCTAAATTGAGGCCCTAACACTCTACCTGACAGATAGCAGCTCTATCCCTAATCTCAAGCAGGCAGCGTCTGACGTTCACCGTCATTCCGTGTCATGGTAAAATTTTAAGTCCTTCACCTGCTACCTCAGTCTCACTTGGTCACTCTGGGTTCACCGCCATGCTGTGTCAGGGTAAATTTTTGGGTGGTTCACCTGCTACCTCAATCTAACGTGGTCACCAAGCTGTCACCACGCTGTGTCAGGCTTATTCCTGCGTCGTGGGGCGGGGGATAGGACAGCAGTGCCAGCATGGGCAGTGGTGTCACCCGCAGGCGGTGATGGACTTTCGTTGCACCTAGTTGGGTGCTTTCCTAACATGTGCCAGTGCATGTGCCTTGCCCATCTTGGTCTGGGTCAGCACAATTGTCTTGAGGGTCACCACCAGGCTGTTGCCCAGAATTTGGCGTGATGGTACGATTAAGCAGCCTCAGAGGCATCCATGCATGCTGCCCCTGCTGTTTCCTGTCCATTTCCGTGGTGTTTCCATCATTTTCTGAGGTTTGCAGGTTTTCACGCAACCTTCCCTGTTCAGAGCTTTGGTCCCCTGCAAAAAATGCTCGAGTCTCCCATTGACTTCAATGGGGTTCGTTATTCGAAACGAGCACCCGAGCATCGGGAAAAGTTCGACTCGAATAACGAGCACCCGAGCATTTTAGTGCTCGCTCATCTCTAGTTGTCACCTCACCACTGTTCGCTGTTTGATATCCCTGTTTGGTATTGTTGACAATAACATTTATTTTTCCCTTCTTCTGATCTGTCAGAAGGACATCAAAATGAGAAACACAACACATCCTGTCTTTGGAAAAGCCGTAAAGTCTGTTTCATACAGTCCCTATTTTGCATCAGGATTTGCTCATGATTTGGAAGCCAAAAGCAGGAGTGGGTACAAAACACTGAAGACATGCAAACTTTCCAATTCCATGTCATCTCTATTTTGGATCGACTTCTTTTTTTTTTTGGCCTTAGCAAATCTCATGGATTATTGACCAAATGCTGAAGAAGAATGCTCAAAAGACAGGATCCATTTTTTCAGGGTTGTTCTTATGACAGATCAGAGGATGGGCAAAATGAACAGTTGTGTCAACACAAGCTTACTGCTGACACCCTCTCCACTTTGTCAATGAGGGTTCTACTTACATCAGCATGTAACAAAACAAGTTCTGTAGAAATCTATGTGGAATCAGCTGATGATGGTGTAAAAGGAGTGTGCTTTTTCAATTTACAGTAGAATCTTAGGCTGTGAATCTTAAAGGGATTCTGTCACCACCATTTTGCATATTAAGTTATTTATACCACTGGATTTCTCTTATCATAAGGATCCCCAAATGGTTATTGTTATAGGGCCCAGATGAAGATTTGTGGTGTAAAAATCCTTTTTTATCTACTGTCAATCACTTACATTAAGGGGCCCAAGGGGAGTTGACCATGGTTGCTGGAGCCCGGGCTCGGCGATTCCGTTGGAGCCCCGGACCGCCCACCTAATTAATATTCACTTCACTGAGTGAAGCTCCAACGCGGCAATTGATGTACTGCGCCTGCGCAGCCCCGGACGGCACACCTAATTAATATTCACTTCACTGAGTCAGTGAAGCTCCGGCGGCGGCTGTAATCCCGCGCAGGCGCAGTGCCGCGTCGGAGCTTCACTGACTCAGTGAAGTGAATATTAATTAGGTGTGCCGTCCGGGGCTGCGCAGGCGCAGTACATCAATTGCCGCGTCGGAGCTTCACTCAGTGAAGTGAATATTAATTAGGTGGGCGGTCCGGGGCTCCAACGGAATCGCCGAGCCCGGGCTCCAGAAACCATGGGCAACTCCCCTTGGGCCCCTTAATGTAAGTGATTGACAGTAGATAAAAAAGGATTTTTACACCACAAATCTTCATCTGGGCCCTATAACAATAACCATTTGGGGATCCTTATGATAAGAGAAATCCAGTGGTATAAATAACTTAATATGCAAAATGGTGGTGACAGAATCCCTTTAAGTGTGAACTGTTTCTAAGAGTGACTCCTGTCATCTACATGTCATACTGACTCACAGTATTGTTTTACTACCGCAGCAGACTCTCTATGAGTGTTACTGCAAGGCACAGTGTTCTACACCAATAACCAGACTCTCTGCAGCCAGGAAATAGCTGTTTTTAATGCGATTCATCACAAATAAATTTGGATCAAACCTTTTTGGGAAATTCGGCAAGCTGTCCAAATTGATTTTTTGAAAAAATTGCTTATTTCTAATAACTAACAAATAAAATACAATTAATGAGCAGGAATTGTGTATTATTCATATAAACCTATAACACGGAGGAAAAAAAAAAACTATTTTCACTTTTAGATGTAGCTTCCTGCCTTAACCCCTTAACGCCCAATGACTGCTTATCCCGTCATGGGCAGGAGCCGCTTGCCGCCCCATGACGGGATAAGCCGTCATGGCATTTAACTGTCACCATGGTCTGATGACATGGTGACAGTGCTGAGACCCCGGCTGTTACTTACAGCCAGGGGTCTCAGCTAACCAGCCCGGGACCAATTGGCTGTTCAGACTAGCCAATCACAGCGATCGTAACTGAAATAAACTGTAAAATAAATAAATAAATAAATTTAACAATATGTATGTTATATATATATATCCCCCCCACCCCACTGTTTTCTCTGATGGCCGATTGGGGGGGGGTAATGTGCAGGCGGGCGATGTGCGGGCAGCTGCGGCGGGAGTGCCGCCCGCAATGATTTTTCAGGATGGCGAGCGGTTTTCAAGCAGAGTATCAGCATACAGCGATGTCAGCAGTTTAACCCCTTCCATGCCGCGGTCCGTAGGGACCGCTGTATGGAAGGTATTAACAGAGAGGGAGCTCCCTCCCTCTCCCATCGGGTGCTGCGGTGCGCTTGCAGCGCCG
The DNA here is from genome assembly GCA_900303285.1 of Rhinella marina. NCBI lineage: Eukaryota > Metazoa > Chordata > Amphibia > Anura > Bufonidae > Rhinella > Rhinella marina. The sequence continues at coordinate 35,463 of ONZH01030342.1, read as the reverse complement.
ATGGTGTGGCCAGAAGAGAGGGAGTAAGCTCCCTCTACCTCCCATCGGGACGCTGCTCTGCTGTGGCAGAGTCCCGATGGTTACCATGGCAACCGGACGCTTTCAGAAGCGTCTGGCTTGCCATGGTGTAAGCTAAGCCTCATCAGGCTCCTGCTAAAGGCAGGAGCCTGACAAGGCTTAGCAAGAGTGAAAATGCACTGCAGTACACTATATAGTGTACTGTAGTGTATTATAGAACAATCAGACCCACTGGATCTTCAAGAACCAAGTGGGTCTGAGTCTAGAAAAGTGTAAAAAAAAAGTGTAAAAAAAATAAAATAAAAAGTTTTAAAAAAAGTTTAAAAAATCCCATTTTCCCCCCAAAACTCAAATTTGAAATTAGTGAAAAAAGATAAAAAATACCCCAAGCATGTTAGGTATCGCCACGTTCGTAACAACCTAAGTAAAAAAAATAAAATAAGAACTGAGCCAGAACAGCCATTTTTGTTTACCTTGCCTAACAAAAAGTGTAATATAAAGTGATCAAAAATCATATGTACCCCAAAATAGTATCAATAACACTGTCACCTTATCCCTTAGTTTCCAAAATATGGGCACTTTTTGGTTGTTTCTACTGTAGGGGTGCATCGGGGGGGCTTCAAATGGGACATGGTGTCTAAAAACCAGTCCAGCAAAATTCGCCCTCCAAAAACCATCTGGCGCACCTTTCCTTCTGCGCTTGGCCATGCACCCATACAGTAGTTTACAATCATATGCGGGGTGTTTCTATAAATCGCAGAATCAGGGTAATAGTTTTTGAGGTTTTTTTTGCTATTAACCCTTGATATGTTACAGGAAAAAATGGATTAAAATGGAAAATCTGCAAAAAAAAGTGAAATTTTTAAATGTCATCTCCATTTTCCTTTAATTCTTGTGGAATACATAAAGGGTTAACACAGTTTGTAAAATTAGTTTTGAAAACCTTGAGGGGTGTAGTTTCTAAAATGTAATTTATGGTGGTTTCTATTATGTTAGCCCCACAAAGTGACTTCAGAACTGAACTGGTGCTTAAAAAAATGGTTTTGGAAAATTTCTAAAATATTTAAAGAATTGCTTCTAAAATTCTAAGCCTTCTAACATCCCCAAAAAATAAAATTACATCTACAAAATGATGGCAACATAAAGTAGACATAAGGAACATGTAAAGTAATAACCATTTTGAGAGGGATCACTATCTGCCTTAATAGCAGAGAAATTCAAAGTTTGAAAATTACAAATTTTTCCAAATTTTCTGTAAATTTAGGATTTTTTTTATAAATAAAGGTGACTCAAATTTACCACTGTCGTGGAGTGCAATGTGTCACGAAAAAACAGTCTTGGAATCAGTCGAATCGGTGAAAGAATCCCAAAGTTATGATTTAATAAAGTGACACATGGCAGATTTAAAAAATGTGGCTTCGGCATTAAGTGTAAAAGTAGCTTCGGCCTTAAGGGGTTAATAAACTCCAGTCTGTTTTTCGACATATTAATGCAATGTTTTGGTCATGCAGGGCATTTTTGAAGCCAAGACAAACGCAGTGGTGGATCAGAGAACAAGCTCCCTTTATCCAGGCATCAAAAAGTGAATAAAAATTTTTAAATATTACAACTAGAGATAAACAAATCTTTGAAAAATTCAATTCGGTTGGTTCGCCGAATTTTCCGAAAAGATTTGGTTCGATCCAACTAAATTTGTGGCGAATCGTGTTAAAAAACGTCTACTTCCAGGCTGCAGAGAGCCTATATAGTGGTGTGCCTATGCCTTGCAGTAACATGAGTCTGCTGTGGTAGTGAAACAATACTGTGAGCTAGTATAACACGCAGATAACAGGTGTCACTCTTAGAATCGCTGCACACTTTACGTATTTGGGCAGTTATGGGGCCAAAACTGACCAAATAACTCAAGTCATAATGGGTCAATGTTAGCGCCAGCTATAGAGAACCGAGCAGAGGCCCAAGATCCTACTAGAGCGCCAAAGAGCGCAATCCTTTAACACCAATTCACTGATTCCACATAGATTCCTTACAGAACCTGTTCTATTACACGCTTAAACTAGCAGAGAACCCCCCCCCCCCCCCAGTCAGTGTGAAGATGGCAGTGACAGCAGCATCAGGAGACCACAGAATGGCACAACGACAGTGTATAGGAGGCAGTGGCAGCAGCTGTGGTATCAAGAGACCACAGAGTGGTACGACGACAGTGTAGAGGAGGCAGTGACAGCAGCTGTAGCATCAGGATGTGGCACAACGATAGTGTGGAAGTGGGAGCAGCAGTAGCAGCATCAGGAGACCACAGAGTGGCACAACGACAAAGTAGGTTGACAAGATTGAAAACGTCAATTTCGCAGTCACAAACAGGCCCAATAAAAAGACTGCAAATGACAGTAGTGCAGAATTATGAATTTACACAGTGGCACGACAGAGTAGGTTGTGTGAGGCAGTGACAGGAGCCGTTTTTGAGGGCAGATATTTATCGCCCAGAATGCCCTGACATCTGCAGCTGTAGCATGGCTATTTTGAATCCCAGTCACTGAAACCAAAGTGTAATACGATTTTTTCTATTAACCTGTGGTTGCACTTCTTTCCAGATCTCACACTGTCTCTAAACACCCCAATAAAAGCCTTTTCTGCTTCAATACATCAATTTCTATCCTTTCCATACACTTCTATTTAGCAATTTGTACTTTTCAGGAGGTTTTGTAAAACTTGCTCTAGTGCCTTCAAACGTCTCTCCCTGCACTAAGTTCACTGTACTGTCTCTAAACACCCCAACGGAAGCCTGTTCTGCTTCAATACTTCAATACCTATCCTTTCCTTTCACTTCTATTCAGCAATTTGCACTTTTCAGGAGTTTTTTTATCAGTTGCCCTAGCGCCTGCAAATGTCTGTCCCTGCACTGAGTTCACTGTAAAATGACAGAATCTAAAATGGCTAACACTATTTATAGGGCTGTGACATCACAGGGCTGGCTGCTGATTGGCTGCATTCATGGAATTCTTGGTGATCCCTCCCTCCCTCATGTTCCTTTCTCCATGTCCAAACACGTGCAGCCACCATTTTAGTGAAAAATAAATAAATATTCATCACCACGAATCGTCAGGAAATTCTAAATTGGTGCGAATTGAATAATTTCTGAAATTAGGATCAAATTCTACTTTGTTCGATTCGCTCATCTATAGTTGCATGCATTGTTATTAGGCTGTGTAATATTGTTTTGGTCGACGGGTTTTGTTTTTGTTATTTATGACCAGGGTTCTTTTTGCCAGGAATTTGTGAAAGAGTGTCACGGGGGAGACAAGGGAAGGTGTGCCCTGTACTTGAAACCCCCCTTCTTTCCCTACCTACTTGCCTCAAACGGCCCTAGGCGGCCGCGGACAACCACAAAGACGTTCCCTATACTGGGTAAGTGCAGAGGGAGGGAAAGGGAACACAGGGAGAGACAAAACACAGACGGAACAAACACAATGATAGAGTAGTCAGCAAGCCGGGTCAAACACAGGAGATAGCGTAAATACCAGGGGTCAAGAGAAGAGAGGTCCAAGTCCAAGTCCAAAGTCAGAGTCCAAATAGCAAATCCAAAAACACAAGGTTGCACAAGCACTGATCAAAAGTATAAACTAATCACAGGCATCTGAGTGAGGCAGTTGCCATCTTTAAATAGCCCGCCCAGGATCATGTGATGTGGCCAGCATCACATGACCTGAGGCGGAGCAAGCTGTCCAAACAATATGTAAAGTAGCCATGTGGTGTGATCAGCACCACATGGCTAAACCCAAACAGAGAATTAACTCATGAAGTGCTGGCTGACAAGACCAGCACTTCAATTCCCTATTGCTCGTCTCTAGGGGGGCGGAGAGGTCCGGCGATGTCGTGCAGAGGGAGCGCGACGCCGACCTCGCGTGACAAAGAGTTTGTGATTTAATTGTGGTTCTGTCCTACATATATAGTTGTGTTAAATATTTGTTTAATGCTTAACGTTGTTGTCTTTTATGTTATGGTAATTGCTTTATTTGTATGTTATCAATATTAATTCCGCACAATTGATTCAGTAAATAATATATTTTTTCTTTTTTTTTAATATACACTTTTGTTGGTGTGCTTTGATGACCGTCCCCTAGAATTTATGTGGGAATATTTTTATTGCTCAATATTATTATCATCTTAAGGTATTTAATATTAATATTGTCAATAATCATATTTCTTACAATGTGATAAGTTGAATAGTAGAACTTCTAGATGAGAGAATAGGGTAAAAAGGAAAGGCCACTAAGAATTCTAGGTCAAAGAGCATAACAACAATTTTTACCCGGAAAAATTAATTCTGGTTGAATGGAAGACCTGGCTGACATGGCGCATTATGGACAGTTTTACAATTTTACAATGTTTTCTTATTGATAATGGTTCTATGTGAGTGTTCTCTTTTGCATTGTCATGTGTATTGCCAACTAGTAAGCCCCAGCCTGGAGAATATAGCTGTAGAGGGAGATAATTCAATCTTAGCTGGCCTGTCTACATCCTAGCTGTCAGAGCTCTTCTGAAGACCTCCCATGGAGATGGGACTATAGGAATATTATACACCTTCCTGGCGGCACATCTATTGCCTGGATGCTGTAGACTCTCCATGTGATGTCCTGATTAATGAATACATCCTACTGAGGGAACTGGAAACTGCCCAAGATACCCCTCACTATTTAAGGATGTGAGCTAGAGATGTCAGAAATCTTCAAAGAGACCTGGATGTAGACTCTAGGGGGAACTGATGCTGAGGTCAGAACCCAGAGGGATACAGAAGGAATGACACTGCTATGAGAGATCTGAAGCTAAACCTTAGAGGAGCTAGTGCCATGGACAGCACCAAATTTGATACTAAGAGAAGGCATATTATTCTGAGAGAAGCATAGGAACCCCTTAAAGATTAGGTTGTCATAGGTTGTCCAGAGAGAAATGACTGTGGATATCAGTGAAGAATTGAGTTTATGCCCAGGCCAACATCCCTCATGAACAGACAGATCTGGATCGTTGCCTCCCCCTTTGACCAGTAAGTGGAGTTCTGTGAACTATATCCTTTTTGTAGTTTATCACACTCAACTGGATTATAACCTTCTCAGTGGACTGTCCTTACTACACATGGTCAAAAATCAGGAACCAATGACAATAAAGACAGCAATGTGTTCTGGGAAAGGGCAGATTTGTTTTGTGAAAGATACAATCTCAAGATTTTTTTTCATATTCTTAGAATTTATTCTCCTTAAAACATAATTTCAGTGATGAGAAATATACTTATTTGTCTGATCTTTAATTGTCCCAATTACCCAATTTACCTTGCAAGAATCAAAGAGATGTTCAGATCAATCACCTAATAAAGCTGGCAGATAAGAAAGCTATTCGCTTAGGGGAGAAGAGCTCTATGTCAACGTTTATGCCTCTGTATGACTCTAACTGCAAATAGGGGCACAGTGCAGTGGGATCCTCTTCTATAGTGTGACACAGTGAAGGGACTGTTGCTTGATAAAAGGTATGTTCCTCCCAGCATGTGCTGCTGGACTGATTGACAGCCAGGTGAGGTCAAGTACCGGACTGGATCTTAGGTGCCGGTCCGGGCTTTGCTGACACCTAACTGTTTTAAAAATGGCAGCAGTAGGAAGAGGAGGCCTATGCCTGGATGAAGGCTTGAGACTTGTTTGGGGAAGACAGGTCGATATAACCCTGGACTTTGACTTTTTGTAGCATGGTGTGAATGAATTCCAGGACTTTCAACTGAAGTTAAGTGTTTTTCTGATTTGTTAAAGCCTGTTTGTGTGAATAAACCCTGTAGTTGTTAAAGAACTGTCTTGTTGCTGCGTCCGCTCACCCTGTCTACCAGAGTGAATCACCACAATATGTACTGCATTACGGCCTCAGTGCAGATGTCCTAGCACGAATAACTAGAAGTTAGGCAGCAGTTCATCTATTTGAATGGGTTGTCCGGGTTCAGAGCTGAACCAGGATATAACCCGTTCTTCACTCCTCCGGCTCTTCTGACTGGAGCATTGTAGCTTTCCATGCTCTGATGTTGTCCCTTGCCATGCATTGCACAGGGCAAGGGCTGTTTGTTAACATTTTTACACTTCTAGGTGATGGGCTTCCAACTAGAAGTGATCACGGTGATGTCACCAGCACTAATGGGCAGTCATTGGCACAGTCCTAGGCTGTCACTGCATCAAAATAAAACCTTGCCCTGAACTATACAGCCCAGGGCAAGGGAGAGCATTTGAGCAAAAAATAGGGGCTAAAGGGGTGAAAAACGGGTTATGTCTCGGTTCAGCTCGGAAACCTCGGACAACCTTTTTAATACTGTAGTAAATCCAGTCAGCTCTGCTCAATTTATCTCTGAGCATCTGGAATTTGGACCTCGTATACTTTCTTTTGATCCATACACCACATGATTAGCAGAGTAATGCGTATGTTCCCTTTGTTTTGCCAAAAGTTTAATTACCCATTAATTAAATCAATTATCAAGCCAAATCCTAAATACAAATACTTTAAACTAAATGAACTGTAACAAATATACACCATGCAACTGACTATATGTTATTTCTCTTCAGAATTGCTTTTCTGGAGTTCAAATTAGATTTTAAAAGAAGAACATATATTTTTGGAAGAAACATACAACCAAGAACGCCGGCAGATGAGGTCAATATGGCGAATATCTCCACAGCCACCATGTATTTCCCTCTGGTGCTCAGATAAGCTGGGATCATGGCAATCCAGACACTGCAGAACACCAGCATGCTGAAGGTGATGTACTTGGCTTCATTAAAATTGTCCGGTAATGTCCTCACCATGAAAGCCAGAACAAAGCTCACAGCTGCCAGGAACCCCAGATAACCCAACATGGAGAAGAAGGCAATGACTGAGCCTTCATTACACTGAATGATGATCTTACCAGGATAAGAGTGATGGTCAAACTCTACATAAGGAGGAGACACCAACAACCAAATAACACAAATGAGAACTTGTACAGAAGAACACACCAAGACCACATAATATGACACATTGAATGAGATCCACTTCACCCAGATACTTCCAGGTTTGGAGGTGATGCAGACTGTGATAGTTTTGGCCAGAACAGAAGAGACACCAATAGAGAAGAAGATGCCAAATGATGTTTGTCTCAGTAAGCAGGTTATGTCCATTGGACGGCCAAGGAAGGAGAAGACACTGAGGAAGTTCAGCAAGATGGAGACCAGGAGGATGAAGCTCACAGTCCGGTTATTGGCTTTAACAATTGGAGTGTCCCAGTAATAAATGAAGATTATTAATATGAACAATGTCACAGCAGAAAGAAATACAACTATTACTAAAAGTATGAAAGTTAGAATGTCCTTCTCATAGGATAGAAACTCGTACATTCTGGGAATACACTTCACTTTCTCCTCATCAGGCCACTCTTCTGTAGGACATTTGTGGCAGGTTTCACTGTCTATGAAGTAAATTAGAAATGTGATCAATGATATATAAAGTTACCTGCATAATAAATGCAAATTGTAGTGAAATATAATACTACAAGAAACGACCTTCACACATACAGGAGAATATCTTCTTTCTGAGCTACTGTAAAATGTGTGGCTGTTCGGTGTATTTAGTTGGGCTACCAGATTTCTTACTAACCTTACCTATGAGAATAAACTGGCACAAGATGTATAAGACAAGCACCTGCCTGAAATCTACAGACCAACAACATGGAGTAAATGACCACTTCTTTAGACTCATTATCACCTTCAAAGGACCCTTCAGACCCAGCTGGCAGTGGACATCCTAAGATAAGCTTCAGATAGTAATTTTATATAGGGAAAATGGGCAAATACTGTATAAAATTCTAATGTGTAATACGTTTACAAGCTCATATTGAAAGCATCTGGATATTTAGTTAGATATTTAATTTTCTGTCACTTAAAAGGGTTCTCCAAGAATGATTTAAAATGGCCACCACCAAAATATCCTACTATGTGAGCCGGACTGGGTCCCTTACTTGCAGAGCTGCTTAGGGGGTTGAAGAAGCAGACCTCACTATACATTGCTCTTGGATTGCTAGATTTTGGAGATGTCAGCAGGTATATTCCTGGCAGCTAATTATCTGCTTACCTTAGCAAAGGGCTATTGTAGTTTCATAATAGCTGGATTGCCGCAGGTTGCCCACCCCGCTAGCCCTGCCTTAGCAGCTCCGATGCAGAATCTGCATGCAATGTTTCTAGGTTTACCCAGATGTGAGTGGTATGCACAGTTGGCATGTAACCACAGCAGAGCTTCTGTGCTTGCACTGCTACTCGAAGAAATGGTGCAGGTGTGGGATTGTCAAGGCCAGGAGTCTCTTCAGCAGCTAAGCCATCTCCTCTCTGCTCAAGGAGGTTGAGTTTTGAATGAATTGTATTCATACAGTTTTATTTGCTCATCACTAATTATAATACATAGTAAAAATGCCCTTACCCTGTAGTTTTGCTTTTATTAAGTCCAAAGGCAGCACAAAGCATCCCCACTCCAGGACCACCCACCTAGCATTACATGATTAGAGGAATTACAGTACAGTCAAGCACCACACTGAGGAATAAAATAGGCCATTTTCCATTAAAAAAAAAACGGAAAAAAAAAAACATTTTAATGGGAGGGAACTCTGTGCTGCCTATGGACTTGAGGTAAACAAAATTACAGCATAAGTAATTTTTCACTTTCCTTTTTATCATACTGCAATACCATAGGGAACTATATAACAACAGAACAGGGTAGGGCTTAAATACCCAACATATAGTAGTACTAAGTACTCCAGTGCCAAAGGTCAAACCATAACACAAGGAGGAGGTAAGGTCAGCACAATATGTAGGACAAAGGCCGAAATAGGGACACCCCTTGCTGACACAGCTAAATAATAAAGGTTGCAGATAATTCATAGTGACCCTAATATAGTACATCTATTAACCAGGGACACAACCCTGTTCCATAATGAAGTATCATAGGAACCCTCCAATGGATTTAAAACATGAAAATCTAACACACTAGCTAAGGTGAACAGGCAGGAGAACATCATACATGAATGAAGGCAGAATGAAATACTGTACATTGTGATATTTGAGGCCCTTTATTTGGCTGATTATGCTAATAGTTTATTATGTAATTATTCTAATCTTGTGATGCCAGAGGATAGGATCCTAGAGAGGGGATTGAGAATCCCCCTCCCCCATATTTCTGCTTTAGGATGAAGAGGAAATACATACATTTACATGCCATACACGTTATACATATACTCCTTGGTTCAAAATGATAGCCTTGGTATTCATAACTGAGAGAACAGTTAACATAAAAAGATGCACTATTTAAGTTTTATCTATACACTAGATAGGTTCAATGTGAGCTGCATAGGAGACATCACAGATGTCAGACATTTGCCAACATATCCTTCTATATGGACATCATTTTTTTCAATGATGCATCATCGTCATGCTTCAGATCCTATGGTTGGGGTGGCAGATAAACAGAGCGTTTGATCTGGTAATCAAGAAGGCCAACACAACATTGGGTAATCATTTATTTTGATGTGACCAATACAACGTTCCAGTACAGTTTCTTTCAGGTATATGTAAATATTCAACTGGATATGAGGAAGTGCACCATCCTGCTATGTATTGAACATCTTCCTCTCTGTGGCATAAGTCATTCTCTTAACATTTCCAGGCAGGTGTGGCCAGAGACAGTATCCTTGGCAAATAAGAAGGGGTCATACACTTCAGTCCCTCATGGGTTTTCTGAGCACCAGATTCTAATGTTGTGGTGATTGGCCTTCAAACTGAGGTATCCTCATCCCTGAACACCAGTAGGTCAGAAAATTGGTCCTCTTCCAATTGACCCTGCACATTAATGCAAAAGTCACATTGTTTTGCTTTGAGCCCGGTTCACACTTTGTAGGTCTATGCTCATTCACAAACCTAATCCTGTCCACTGCCTCTTCCGAAGTGTTTGGGCAGCCCAACTTTTCCCATGAAACAAAAAGCCATTGGTTTCAAATGGCTTCACCCAATATGAAATGCCCTTTCTATGCACAGAATGTTTACGTACCAAATGTATTCTGAAATTTCACTGTACTGTCACAATAGACCTTGGACTAAGGATGAACAAACCGGTTCTGCAGATTCGTGATTCACAAGAATTCAATATATTTTATTCTTCTGACATTAATTAAAAAGCATTTTTTTTTTTTGGTCAGGCAAGCTAATTTACATGCCTTTGGCTTTCTAGGAAATATATTCAAATTAGATTTTCTTCCAAAACAGAAAATAATGCAAATCTTTTCTCATACTATGCAATTTGCATTTGTTCTTCCTAGAAACCAAGAATAGTGTTGCCTGGCATACAATACTGCTGCATATTTTTGGACTCCCTTATGGGAAAGTGTGCCCTAAAGAGCATCTAACAAGGCCAGTCAACTAAAGAAGACAATTTGTTTTACTCTTTAGTTATTATAGAAAAATAACTAGCTTGTGTGAGAGGTGTAACCTTTAAGGGATGTTATAATTAATTCTTCTCACTCTCAGTTGGATGTTGCTTTGAATGTCTCCTTAAATTAAAGGTGTTGTTTGTTGTTGCTATTCTGATGATGTATCCTCAGGTGAACTGGGACAGCAGGGGCTATAAATACGACAACTTGGTAATGCACAACATCGGTATGAGTGCCGCATTATTTTCATACAGTGGATTGGCCTGTTTTTTTTTTTTCTTAAATGCTTATGTAGCAAAGCTAGAAAAATAGCTAAGCCAGTCTTATATCTGCAGCAAGCTCTTTCAGGACCAAAGCTCTTTATCAGAGTAAAGCTTTTCTAGTTGCAAGGCCTTAAAGGGGTTATCCGATAAGAGGAGAGTTGACATCTCCATTTAATTTTCCGTTCTTCTGATCGGTAATATATATATATTTATTTATATATTCTGGGCTCCACCTTCAGTTCAATATTGCTGGGACGTAAAACCCCTCCAACGATCTCTCCCTTTGCCACCTCCCTGATTAAAGAAGCCACACTGTCGTCTTGGCTATGGTTTCAAAGCACACAATACACAATCCCCTCTCCTTCCCCACTTCTACAGGCCCGAGACATCTTCTATTCAGCCCCCAAAGCACTATATGAAGAATTACCCTCAATTTGGGGGATATACTTCGCCCTTAAGTCTGGTCTGAAAGTCTGATCAGCAGCACCTCTTGCCCTCCCAAACTTATCTCTCAACTATACGACAGAATACAAATTCCAGCTTTCAATACTCCAACCATCATTAGACTCTGGGAAAACGACCTGGGCTGCACATTTACAAACACCGAAACAGAAACTATTCTTGCTTCTCCACACATAGCATCCACATGCATCAGGATCCAGGAAAATGGATACAAAATCATCACGAGATGGTATAAAACCCCTGATAAAACATGTTTGTATTCCAAGTCCGCCTCCGACACATGCTAGAGATGCCTAAAAGAAAAAAAGTACCTTTTCCCACATTTGCTGGTCATGTTCCCCAATATACCAATGGTGGGAACAAATTTTCAAAACCTGTAACCAAATTTGTCGTACTACGCTCCCGACATCTCCTAAGATAGCTCTTTTGGGCATATATCCCCCTACACCTGCGGGGTCAAACCTCAGATTATTTAAGCAGCTGATTAGCTGCCCGCTTTTTGATCCCAAAATAATGACTTTCAACCGATCTTCCCACAATAGAGCAGAGGATACTAAAAGTATATAAGATTTACAGATTCAAGGAGATCTCCTCCTGGGAGATGCTGGCCAACCATAGGCTTACCAAATTCTGGCAAGAGTGGAAAACATACAGGAAAGCAGCATAACATCTAGTATGTGCCAGAAGTAGCTTCCCCGAGCAGTTGGTTCTAACCCGGATATATCAAGAGTCAATTTTTTTAATACACTTGCTTGCCTGGCTAAGAGTCTTACCACACCAACATCGCTCAGGCAAGAGCTCACAAAAATTAAATGTAGGAGAAGGCATAGAAGTATATCATCATTTTTTTTAAAATGGTGGTACTCCTGCATGCCTGACCAAGAGTCAAACCTCAACAGTATTTTTGAGTGAATTGAAGCATCCGAAATGGAATTCAATCCGAAGTTTAGGAGATATTAAATCCCCTGTACTTCATGGTAAACAATTGTTTGTTGTTTTTTTTTTTCTAAAATGGCTGCTGCACATGTTACATAATGAAAGTAAGAAGCCCAAGAACCTGATATGATTATGGCAAATAATATGAGCAAATCGTTGCTCTGGTCCATGATACAAAGTTGATTCACTCAAAACGTTAAGGTGAAATGAATCTTCACTGAAGTCTTGAAAGGCAAACTTACCAAGGATTTTTAGGTTTTGATATTACAATGTTACAAAGCCAAAAGCAGGAGTGGGTCCAAACCACTGATGAGATGCATGCAAGACTTTTGTTTTTGTTAAAAAACTTTATTTCAGACTTAATTAGCCGAAATAGAAGCTAATTGAGCAGAAGGCCTCTTTCACACAATCACTCTTTTGCATTAGTATTTAATCATTATTTAACATAGTTTCTGATATTTAAGGACTCTATACTGACAGGGAGTGTTCCAGAGGATTGGCGCAGAGCAAATATGGTGCCAATATTCAAAAAGGGTCCAAAAACAGAGCCTGGAAACTATAGGCCGGTAAGTTTAACATCTGTCGCGTGTAAACTGTTTGAAGGTTTTCTAAGAGATGCTATCTTGGAGTACCTCAATGAAAATAAGCTAATTACTCCATATCAGTATGGCTTCATGGGGGATCGGTCATGTCAAACCAATTTAATCAGTTTCTATGAGGAGGTAAGTTCTAGACTGGACCGCAGCGACTCAATGGATGTCGTATATCTGGACTTCTCCAAAGCATTTGACACTGTACCACATAAAAGGTTAGTATATAAAATGAGAATGCTTGGACTGGGAGAAAATGTCTGTATGTGGGTAAGTAACTGGCTCAGTGATAGAAAACAAAGGGTGGTTATTAATGGTACATACTCAGATTGGGTCACTGTCACTAGTGGGGTACCACAGGGGTCAGTATTGGGCCCTATTCTCTTCAATATATTTATTAATGACCTTGTAGAAAGCTTGCACAGTAAAATATCAATTTTTGCAGATGACACTAAACTGTGTAAAGTAATTAACACAGAAGAGGACAGTATACTGCTACAGATGGATCTGGATAGATTGCAGGCTTGGGCAGAGAAGTGGCAGATGAGGTTTAACACTGACAAATGTAAGGTTATGCACATAGGAAGGAATAATACAAGTCACCAGTACATACTAAATGGTAACACTGACATGGAAAAGGACCTAGGAATTTTTTCCCCTAAAGTGTGGAATATTGGCTTCTACTTCACAGGGGTTTTTTGCCTTCCTCTGGATCAACTTGCAAGATAACAGGCCGAACTGGATGGACAGATGTCTTTTTTCGGCCTTATAAACTATGTTACTATGTTACTATAGTAACATAGTGACATAGTGTATAATCTGTCCATCCAGTTCAACCAGTTAGCCTGCAAACTGATCCAGAGGAAGGCAAAAAAAAAAACAAAAGAAACCCCTGTGAGGGAGAAGCCAATTTGAATCACTTTAGGGGAAAAAAACCTTTGCAACTCCAATCAGGCAATCAGAATAACTCCCTGGATCAACGACCCCTCTCTAGTAACTATAGCCTATAATATTATTACCCTCCAGAAATACATCCAGGCCCCTCTGAACTCTTTTAGTGAACTTACCATCACCACCTCCTCAGGCAGAGAGTTCCATAGTCTCACTGCTCTTACCGTAAATAATTATCTTCTATGTTTGTGTACAAACCTTCTTTCCTCCAGACACAGAGGATGTCCCCTCGTCACAGTCATAGGGATAAATAGATGATGGGAGAGATCTCTGTACTGACCCCTGATATATTTATACATAGTTATTAGATCTCCCCTCAGTCGTCTTTTTTCTAAAGTGAATAACCCTAATTTTGATAATGTTTGTACGAAGTCAAAAGCAGGAGTATGTCCAAAACATAGAATAGATGCAAATATTTTACATTTTATCTTTGGACCAACTCCAGTTTTTGGCTTACAATTTTTGATCAAATACTGACCATCTAAAAAAAAGCTTTATGTATGCTCAAAATACAGACTTAATTTTTTTTCCATTTTTTGAACAGAAAAATAAACATTGATGTGAATATAGCTTTACTACCACTGCTGTTGGCCCCCATCCCCACTCTGTCATGAGGCCGCTAATGTCACTGGTACTGCCACTGATGCTGCAACCCTCCTCACTCTGTCATGAGGCCACTACTGTCAATGGTACTGCCACTACTTCTGCCACCCTCTCCACACTTTCCTGGGGTCACTATTGTCAATGTTATTATCACTGCTGCTGCCACCATTCCTACATTATGGCCTCTACATGAATCTTGGGGCACTGCACGGTTAATTCCACAGCGGTAAATTAGTGACCTATAATACTTGTGCACAGAAAATCTACAGCTGACAGAAGAGATTAAAAAGCAAGTGTTTGAACTGCCACAACATCCATTAAAATAACATTTTCCCCACTACTTTATTGGCGCTGCCTCCTTTCTTTATTTTGTTCCACTAAGGAGCCATTTGGGCACAGCTCCTGAAGGGGCACACATGGGTTTCTGACTTTACTGAAGGCTGCTGTATGCTTTTTTTCTTACAGAAGGGATTCGATATGAAACTTGGTGTACTGCACAGTGATGTAGACGGTGATAAATTACACCTGTAATACTGACGGCACAGTCCCTACAGAATGTGGGTGCACTAGAACATAATGCACATGGCTATACACTGTCTCTGCTGTTTAAGTTCCAAGCCTTCACACTGCGATTGGGTCACCTAGTGGGATGAATATGAATAGGCAGAGTGGCGTGGGTATATATGATTTATCAGATCGTTATTAATCAAATTTCTTGTCAAAGCATGGCAAATTGACCAAATCAAATTTTTCAAAACTTCATTCATCTCTACTCATCGACATGACCCAGGCCAAAGACCATGAAAATTAAATTTAGAGAGTCCCAGCACACCAACTCTGCCTGGACCAGAGTCTATAAAGAAACAATTTGAGCAAAGGAGCAGAAGTGTGCCACATTTGCAGAATGATGAGAGTCAATTTTTTGGAATGTGGTGGTAACTTTTCTTGACTGGCAAAAAGTCCTGCCACACTGCTCAGGCCAAAGCCCAGAAAATAAAATGTAGGTGAAATCATGAAAGTGCACCACATTTACCAACAACTAAGTGGTTTGGCAATGACTGAACTGCCAGCAACTTGGTCAGGTGGGAGTTTTAAGCTTTAATCTTAATTTCCTGTCCAGAGTAATGAGTATAGTGAGTATAGTATAGTATATAGTATAGTATAGTGAGTATAGTGAACGGACTGAACTATTTCAATGAATCTGTGTACATGAGCATCATATTTGAGTTCAGGAAAATTGCAGCACATTCTATATTGTCATTTTTCATGCAGTCCTGGCTTATCCTTCATGCATGTGAAAAATGTATGCAATTCAGATACAATCCAGATGGCTCAGAATACATATGGCTTTTCTGGTTGGGATCACACATAGTACATTTGGCACATGTCAATATAGTTCCTACAGATTGGCTGAAGCTGACTGCAAGGCATTATGGACAAGCTTACCAGGAAGGCCCCCATCCAGGGTCATGAGATAATTCTTATTATATCCCCTACTCTGCTCTGCTGTCTATTGATTAGCAAAATTGCAACGTTTATTTTGAACGATTTGCCTCAATCAAATTTCAAAAGCTTTGGGTTCCCTTGGAAGCTGATTTTTTGTGAAATTCTAAACAAATGTGATTCATTTAGAATTGATTTGCTAATATCTAGTTGTGGTTTTAGGGAGAATAATGAATACATACATGAACATGCATTGGCTTATACAAGATGAAATTTGTATACAGTGATCTTGAACAGTAATATCTGTGACTTCTTGTAACTATAGCAGAGATGAGCAAGTTGATTCTGTTGATTCAGAATTCCACCTGAATTTTTTTTTTTTTTTTTTAAGAATTGTCTCAGCCAGCTGAGATTCCTTGGTCATTCTCTTTGAATGATACAATGAATCAATTTATACCCAAATTTTTTTTATTTTTTTTTTTAGAAATTCTGATAAATCTAAACACATTTCAAGTAATATACTCATTTTTGACCTGCTGTAACACATATTTATTCTCTTCTTGTTATATGTATGATATATTCTTGCCTGTTGTGTTGGACACTTCACCCTCAGAACATGGGACACAGTCATAGCAGCAGACGTGATACCCTCCATTAGAAGCTTTCCTGTATCCTGGAGAACACGGCTCATTACACCGAGATACTGGTATCTGGGATAGTAAGTAAAGTATAATAAATGTATAAAACCTCAGAAAATTAACTTAATTTTATTCTCTGGTTACCTTTTATGGCAGGTTTTATGACTAGATTAAGGATGAGTGAACTGATTCGAAACTAACAGGATACATTATGAATTTCGCAAAAAATGAATCCTACAAATGAACCTAAAGCTTTTCTGATTCTGTCAAGCACTTACCTATCTGAGTTCCAGCAGCGAATGTAGCCGCAATAAGATGGTGTCACAGGCGTCACTCTATATCTATGGATACCATCCCCTCTGACAGTGGGAATGCTTTACCTATCAGACAGCCTGCCTAATCAGACCCTGTGCTGCCATCACATGATTCATGGCTAGATTTAGACTACAAAGTGTGGGCTTCATGTATATTGTCTCCATAGTATGTGGTCCATAGCAGTAGCACTAAGCAGAGACATCACAAAGCGTTTTAGCAGAGGGTGAGTTTTGGGTATAGGAGAAGTACCTCCGGCCAGGGCACACTCCCTATATGGAATGGAACTGCAGCAAACTGGCAGATTGCAACAAATATTCATTAACTGCGTTGGATTCTATCAGCAGAAGCCACGTATGTACCAGTGGCAACAGGTAACTGCACGGTCCCCACACATCTGTAATACTGCCAATGGAGTGTGAATAAGCAACAAGGGGGTCATTTATTAAAACAAGTGTTTTAGACGCTGGTCTTAATAATGCCCCTGCACTGGCGGTGGATCCTCCAAAGTTATGCAGAGGCGCTTGCAATGTGGATCCACCACGTTGGCCAGTCTACAAGGAGAACTCCCAGGTTATGATGCCATGGTGTTACCAGTAGCTTCAGTAGTTCAGCTCTGGGCTTGGGTGTCCATGATGAATTGTATGCCAGCCTATACCATGTATAGTGTGCCATATACTGATACAGGGCCATACATTGCATAATATGTAGTAACAGTGCTCTGTATATTTATTGGCCCCATCTACCACCAATGGGGCTGTGGCTATTTGCTGACTCCTATCAGTTTAGACTCACCAATAATATATACAATTTTACATTTTTTTCTAGGTTCATTTTCTATTCCAATTAAAATGTAGGTCATTGCTTGTGGACCATTCAGACTCTCTCATACAGTCGATAATAGACTTTAAATAGTTTAATTAGGGTTAGAAATCTAGTAATTTGTTCCTTTGAAACAGTACAAATTTTGACCCTAAATTGTGCCAGGACTGACAGCTCAGCCTCCAGTCACTTAAATGAGGATTCATTGCAATACCGGACCATGGACAGAACCTGTTTTTAATCCTGGCCAACGAATTTAATGTTCTTCTTTGAAAGCAATTGAAAGATGAATGTATTACTATTGATTACTATATTAGATTGGTTAATATGTGACTAATATGTAGAATATAAGTCTTTTTCAAATCAATGAATTTTAAAAACGTCTTATGTAACAGCAACTTAAAGGGGTTATCCGATTCCATAAAGAGACCCTGTAATGCCCAGGCTTGTCCAGGACAATATACTTACCCGGTCCTCTTCCCTCCTGATATCTCCAAGGCCGCCCCTGCATCTATAAGACATTCAGGTCACAACATCCAGTGACAGGGGGTGAGAGGGGGTGTCACATGTAGATTGCAGCCAATAGAAGGCTGCGATGGTGACCCCAGGCCCTAGAGTCATGTTGCGGACTGCTATTGGCAGCAACCCTAGGCTTACCCCACCCCCCTATTACCAGATGTTGTTATCTGCATGATGGGGAGATGCAGGGGCGGCCGTGGAGGGATCCAGAGGAAGCGCATGTCGGGGACCACGTAATTATATTGTCCTGGACAGGCCTGGGCATTATAGGGGCTGTTTATGAACTCATATAACCCCTTTAAGTTCATCTAGGTGCATTTATCTAGATATTTATATCACCATTGTGGCTTAAACAAGTCAGACATAATAGTGCATATCATATGTGGACCATAATTTGCAACTTTTTATCCTTCTTGACCCTTTTCCGAAGACCAATCAATGGCTTACCCGTAGCCGCGAGATAAGAATTGCCATAAAATAAGATAGATGGGCACACTCTCATCTGAATATAGAAAATGATAAAATATTTATTGGAAATATGTAAAAATAATACATTTCATTAGAGATATAATAAGAATAAAAAAGTAAAAAAAAAAGGTGATATATACCCAGCGCTGTTTTTGTGACTATTAATAAATAAATAACAACAACACAATAATCAAAAATAATAAGAATAGATGATAAAAATGAATGGAGGGTAACTTTGGAGTCCTGTGTTATGGAAATGATAGAAGTAAGTTCTTTGCGCAAAGTTGGAAGATATAGTTCTCACATTGTGGATATTCCCACTTATGAATAGAATTCTAGTATACTGTTACAGAGGATTATTGCTTCGAATATGTTGTAAATTGGGAATATAGGATGATTTCATAAAGTCACTTCACTTAGTAATTATATATGCCAGTGCATTAATGGAAATAGTTCATTAGTGGAAATAATCCATCCGATGTGTCACCTACTGTGCTTCACAATAAGATATATATATATCCGCGCTTTGATGAGAATAATTCATCCAATAATTCCCCTACTGCTGTAAAGTAAACACGCTGTGTACAAATGGTTATATTGTTACTTTGTTACTTTACCCCCTCCTCGATCGCAGTCCTGATGAGTGAATGGTGATTCCTTGTGCTGCGCGAGGTCTGTTCCGGCAGCTCAATGTGTCCCGCTGCGCGCGCCTTTGTTCTCCACGTGCAGCGTTTGGAGCGGCGTCTCACATGGGTACCCACTGATTTAGCGTTCCTGATGCGGCACTCATATAGAGGGTAAAGCCTTAAATGGGTCAGTTCCTTGGGTTTTGATTTATTTGTGCTTATTGTATAAAGAAGACGTCTTTACAAGATAAAGCCAGGCTTTTAGGCCCACAGTTAGTCACCAAACGTGTTTCGGGGTCTTAGTAGCCTTTCCCTTCTTCAGTGGTCAGTAGACCATGAATAAGTCCTGGCAACTATAAATAGTCACTTTGCTATTAGGTGGGAGGGGTAAATATCTGAAGAGGAAAAAGTAAAATCCGATACTTTTAGGATTGAAAGTTGTTCCATCAATTAAAAAGAAGAATCAAAAACGAGTATCGGAACATATTAACGATATTTTAAAAAGTTTTGACCAACACACATTGTAAAAACATTTTAAAGACTATCATAATCAAGATCGGCCCCAGTGTTCTCAGAGGCCGATGTTCTACAAGAACTTGCCCGGCTAAAGTTAAATAAGGCAATGGGTCCAGATGGCATCCACCCCAGAGTTCTTAAAGAACTTCGATCTGTGATTGTTGGCCCCCTGACTGATCTATATAATCAGTCCCTTCTTACAGGAGATGTTCCTGATGATTGGAGAATGGCTAATGTTGTACCCATTCACAAGAAGGGTAGTAGAGAAGAAGCTATTAACTATAGGCCAGTCAGCTTGACATCTGTAGTGGTAAAAATGATGGAGACTCTACTAAAAAAGAAGATAATTGACCATCTAACAATAAACAACTTGATGGACCCAAACCAGCATGGCTTTACTGAGGGCCGATCATGTCAGACTAATCTCATTGATTTCTTTGACTATGTAACTAAAGTGCTGGATGAAGGTGGTGCTGTGGATATCGCCTACCTGGATTTCAGTAAAGCTTTCGATACGGTTCCCCATAAAGAGCTGATAGAGAAGTTATCAAAAATTGGACTTAACCCCTGGATAGTTCAGTGGATCTGCAGTTGGCTGAAGGACAGATACCAGAGGGTTGTTGTTAATGGAGTGTATTCTGAGGAGAGGCTGGTTACAAGTGGGGGCCACAAGGATCTGTTTTGGGTCCTGTTCTGTTTAACATGTTTGTAAGTGACATAAGGGACGGCTTGGTAGGGAAGGTTTGCTTGTTTGCTGATGACACAAAAGTGTGTAATAGGGTTGATGTTCCAGGAGGTGTCTGTAATATGGAGAATGATTTATCTTTATTAGATAAGTGGTCAAAACAATGGAAACTTCAGTTCAATGTTTCCAAATGTAAAATAATGCACTTGGGGAGAAGAAATCCTCTATCTGAGTATCGTATTGGCAGTTCTGTGCTAACAAAGACCTCAGAAGAGAAGGATTTGGGGGTAGTCATCTCTGACAGCCTCAAAATGAGTAACCAATGCAGCCAGGCAGTAGGGAAAGCAAATTGTATGCTTGGCTGCATAGCTAGAGGTATAACAAGCAGAAAGAGGGAGATAATGATCCCTCTGTATAGAGCTCTAGTGAGACCACATCTGGAATACTGTGTTCAATTCTGGAGACCTCACCTGCAAAAGGATATTGCTAAAATAGAACGGGTCCAAAGAAGAGCTACAAAAATGGTGGAAGGTCTAAAACATAGAACTTATCAAGAAAGACTCCGAGTTCTTAATATGTATAGTCTGGAGGAAAGAAGAGAAAGGGGGGACATGACAGAAACCTTTAAATATGTTAAAGGACTGAATAAAGTTCAGGAGGGAAGGGTTATTAATAAGAAACAGAACACAAGAACAAGGGGGCACAATCTGAGGTTAGTTGGGGGAAAAATCAAGAACAACATTAGAAAATATTACTTCACTGAAAGAGTAGTAGAAGCTTGGAACAAACTTCCAGCAGAGGTGGTTGATAAATCCACAGTAACTGAATTTAAACATGCCTGGGATAAACATGTATCTATCCTAAAATAAAAATAAAAGGATAATAAAAGGGCAGACTAGATGGACTAGGTGGTCTTTTTCTGCCGTCAATCTTCTATGTTTCTATGTTTCTAAGATCCCTCAAAACTTACCTTCGTTGCATTAGAGAAAGTTCCCAAACAATGGAGAGGGGGTAACCACGTCCAAACTCGAGTCCAGGAGAATTTTCGAATTCGACTCCCTAGTCCCTGGCGGTCTGAATGCAGAGCTGGAAATTTTTCGGCTTCCTGTAGAAATGGGATGGGTGCCCTTCTTGGACGGGACATCGAGGTCAGGCTGTTCTACCAGCACCTTGATCTCCCCTCCTTGGGAGGCCCCCATCCCTCCACCATCGCAGATCCTTTGTGAATACCAGAAATAAACTTGCAAAAAACAAAATAATAAGAACTAAAAAATAATATAACCAAACATACTGATACTTACTATACATATAGAGGGAAAACCATAGAAAACAATGGAACGAGACAAATATAGACTCAAATGTATCTAATTAAGTTACTGATGCATAAATTCATTACATGTCCCTTTTAAATGACCATTTGACTACATGAAGACCACAATGAGAGCAAAGTATCTCTTTTAAGGCTTTTAATACATATATTTTTTAAAATAAAAAACTGAATAGAAAACTGACTATTAAAATACAGAGAAAGTCTCAGATTTTATCATCATGTTTATATATTTTTATATTTTTTATATTCTTTATCTTTTTTACATCTCTTTTATTTTTATCTTGTGTATATGATCTCATTATCCCTCATGTATAACTAATATGGGAATATATACATTAATGTATAGTCCACTCCGGATTTTACTTTTTTCCCTTCAGATATTAACCCCTCCCACCTAATAGCAAAGTGACTATTTATAGTTGCCAGGACTTATTCATGGTCTACTGACCACTGAAGAAGGGAAAGGCTACCAAGGCCCCGAAACGCGACTAACTGGTGACTAACTGTGGGTCTAAAAACCTGGCTTTATCTTGTAAAGACGTTTTCTTTATACAATAAGCACAAACCCAAGGACTTATTAAACTGACCCATTTAAGGCTTTAAGCACAAACCACATCAGGAACGCTAAATCAGCGAGTACCCACGTGGGACGCCGCTTCAAACGCTGCAAACGTGGAGAATAAAGTCACGCGCAGCGGGACACATCGCGCTGCCGGAACAGACCTCACGCAGCACAAGGAATCACCATTCACTCATCAGGACTGCGATCGAGGAGGGGGTAAAGTAACAATATAACTAGAGATGAGTGAATCTATTCGCCGCTTCTTAGATTCAATATCAATCTTGGAAATTTTTAACACAGAAGCGAATCCGAATATTTTCAGATTCGCTTCGGAAAATTTGTCTAAAATCTTTGTACGCTAATGCTACGTACGCATCTGATAATTTGTACGCTAATGCTACGCATCTGATAATTTGTATGCTAATGCGAACATACTGTATTCAGTTAAGCAGCGTACTTTTACTTTATATTCGTTCTTTGTGCGAGCCTAGACAATACTACGCTAAAGTTTCGTACGTACTTTGTATGCTCAGGCGTACGTATTCGCGGGAATGTTCGCAGAATAATGAATGATTTGTACGCAGCTTCGACCGAATAGCTTCGTATTAGTACGAATCCTTTAAAAAATTTGGCGAATATTCTGCAAAGCGAATTTTGGATGATTCGCTCATCTCTGAATATAACCATTTGTACACAGCGTGTTTACTTTACAGTAGTAGGGGTATTATTGGATGAATTATTGGATGACTTATTCTCATCAAAGCGCGGACTTATACAAATATATATATTAGTGTTGAGTGAGCATGCTCGGCCGAACTCGCTGTTCGGCCGAGCATGCCTACGCTTGGGTCCTCTCGGTTTTTGTCCGAACACCGAGTGTACTCGAGTGCAATGCTCGACTCTCTTTCCCGCATGTTTGTTCGCTGCTACACAGTGAATAAACATGCGGGGGAGTGCTGGCATTCACTGTAATGTTGATTTGTATGCTAATGCTACGCATTGTATGCTAATGCGTACAAATTCATTTAATTAGCATACTTTTACGAGTGAAAGGAGTAAAAGAGGAGAAGTTGCGATTCTGACCTTTTTCTATTAACCAGAAACCCTCCCCTCTTCCGAGCGTGCCTGGTTTAGTCCCATTGACTTACATTATGCTCGGCCAGAGCACTCGAGCATACAAGCACAGAGGTGCTTGCTCAACACTAACATATATATATGTATATATATATATATATATATATATATATATATATATGAAAACAGAAGAAAAAAGTGACCAGCTTCCAAAAAAAAATTTTAAAATAAATTCCAGCCTTTATTTTCTTAATCCAGATGCACAGTTAAAAGCCGACACTCACAGAGTCCTTATCCACGCATTCCGGATCACACAATGCAGATCCTTATTCATGACATCCGAAACGCGTAGATAAGCACTCTGTGAGTGTTGGCTTTTAACTGTGCATCTGGATGAAGAAAATAAAGGCTGGAATTTATTTAAAAAAAAATTTTTTTGGAAGCTGGTCACTTTTTTCTTCTGTTTTCTTATGTATGTCTAGCACTAGTTCCCAGTGCTGACCGTGCCTCCAGTCAACTCAGGTGAGGTTGGGGATTATTTGTTTGGTCAGGTGACACATCGGATGGATTGTTTCCACTAATGAACTATTTCTATTAATGCACTGGCATATATAATTACTAAGTGAAGTGACTTTATGAAAGTATTCCCAAATATTCCTATATTCCCAAATTACAACATATTCAAAGCAATAATTCTCTGTAACAGTATACTAGAATTCTATTCATAAGTGGGAATATCCACAATGTGAGAACTATATCTTCAAAATGTGCACAAAGAACTTACTTCTATCATTTTCATAACACAGGACTCCAAAGTTACCCTCCGTTCATTTGTATCATCTATTCTTATTATTTTTGATTATTGTGTTGTTGTTATTTATTAATAGTCACAAAAAACAGCGCTGGGTATATATCACCTATTTTTTTTCTTTTTTATTCCTATTATATCTCTAATAAATTTTATTATTTTATTTTTAAATATTTCCAATAAGTATTTTATCATTTTCTATATCCAGATGAGAGTGTACCCTGTTAATTTATTAACAGGCACCTGCATCTTAATAAATTAGACAGAATCTCACACCACTGCAGGGAGATCAAGACTGGTGTATGGGTATGTCAGTTTTGTTTAATGTCTTTCACTGTCTTCTCTTACTCTGCCATTTCTCCATGTAATTTTTCTTAGGTCAATATCAAGCACAGCTTCTTCTTGTGTAGATTCTTCAAAGGAGGCCAGAGGTATTGTATATGTGTCACACTGTTTGTGATTCTCCAGGAAAACCAAATTTACTAAATACCACTTGGTTAGCAGTTTTCCTCTCTTATTAAAGTGAACAGGGGTTCCAGAATGATCCATATGATCAGCATGTTTCATATACTTAGACACCTGTCAAAAAAAAAATAAAAATTGGTGATAAAAGTGATAATTCTTCTAACATTCAAAACAAAGCTAAACACCATGAACCATATACAACACAAGATGGGTCAATCAATGAGCAACAGAGGCAGAGCTAGGAAAGAGCCTAGGGGTCAAATGCCAGTGGGGACAACCCTTTTGTCACATACAGATTTGACAAAACTTTGCAGGCACTCACACTAGCGAGCAGATACTAAAGTACATCAAGCAGCACACATCCTGCTGGCTGTTACTCTGAAGACGCCAACTGGGTAAGGTGGTCAGCAACAATGGCTGCCCTGAACGTGGGCGAAATAACACATGCTCCCTGCAATGTGCACATCTTAACCCTAGTCGCGCAACTCTTTTTAAATAAGTACACTGGCTTGCACAAGGTGCTGGCAATGTCCAGGAGACTTTCCTCACATTTCAGCCAATTTTATGTTGATTTGTAGAGAAAGAATAGTCTGCCGCTACATCACTTAATCTGCCAATCTACTACCTCGTATGTTCTATGCTATTCTGTTTCTGTTGCAGCTACTACTGCGGACGTGTGCCTTTTATTACCTTACAATTTCCCCATCCACACCGCACTACTGCTGCTCCCAATGAAGAGGGATAATTTTTATAGGCTTGTTCAGAACAAGCCACTTTTTCTTCTGATAATTATTAATTATGAGTCCATACTGCTCACGTTAATGCATAATTTTTGAAGACTTGGTCTTAACAAGCCACTCTTTCTTCTGACAAGTGAAATTGTACACATCAAAGCATAATCTTTGGACACTTGGTTGGCCCATCAATAAGAGATAATTTTTGGAAGCTTTGGAATATACAAAAAGCATAACACATGTTTACGTCGTCAATCATACAGTTTACAGAAGTTTACATACACTATATAAAAAGCTACATATGCATGTTTCTCTCAATATCTGACATGAACTCAGAATAAACCTTTCCTGTTTTGATCAATTAAGATTACCATATTTATTATTATTTGCCAAATGCCAGAATAATGAAAGAGAATGATTTAAGGCATTTTTATTACTTTCTGCAAAGTCAAAAGTTTACATACACTTCATTAATATTTGGTACCATTGCCCTTAGACTGTATGACTTAGGTCAAACGTTTTGGATATCCTTCCACAAGCTTCTCACAATAGTTTGTCAGAATTTGGGCCCATTCCTCCTGACAAAACTGGTGTAACTGAGCCATGTTTGTTGATTGCCTTGCTCACATCTGCCTTTTCAGCTTTGGCCATAAATTTTCAATAGGATTGAGATCAGGGCTTTGTGATGGCCACTCCAAAACATTGACTTTGTTATCCTTAAGTCACTTTGTAACCAGTTTGGCAGTATGCTTCGGGTCATTGTCCATTTTGAAGACCCATTTCCGCCCAAGCTTTAACTTCCTGGCTGATGTCTTGAGATGTTGCTTCAGTATTTCCACATAATCTTCTTTCCTCATGATGCCATCTATTTTGTGAAGTGCACCAGTCCCTCCTGCAGCAAAATAACCCCACAGCATGATGCTGCCACCCCCGTGTTTCACAGTTGGGATGGTGTTCTTAGGCTTCCAAGCTTCTCCCTTTTTCCTCCAAACATAACAATGGTCATCATGGCCAAACAGTTCTATTTTAGTTTTGTCAGACCACAGGATATGTCTCAAAAAAATTAGGTCTTCCTGTGAAAATTTGCAAACATTAATCTGTCTTTTTTATGTTTCTTTTGGAGTAATGGCTTCTTCCTGACAGAGTCGCCTTTCATCCCATGTTGATACAGTATTCGTTTCACTATGGATATTGACACAATCTTAACAGCCTCCTCCATCATCTCCACAGGTCTTTTTGCTTATGTTCTTGGGTTGATATGCACATCAGACCATAGCACATTCATCTCTGGGACACAGAAACCAGACTTGTGCAAGTCCACAATTCTCTTCCTGAAATCTTGGCTGATTTCTTTAGACTCTCTCATGATAATGAAGCCCCCTCATCACCAGGCTTCCATGTTCGATTGGCTATATCATCATTCACTACTGTCTGCACGTCACTGATGTCACCCTCACCAGTCTCATGGTGTGCCTGACCACTCACAAGAACGTGAACACTCCATAATCTGTATTATTAGACCGCAATTACACACCAGATACACAATTAAGGATTAACGGTTTGAATTATGTATAAAAGAACATGAACACCCTAAAATCTGTAGTATCAAGCCACAATATAACCCCATCACACAATCAAGGATTAACGGATTGAATAATGTATAAAAGAATGTGAACATCCCAAAATTTGTAGTATTAGGCCGTAATTTCACCCCAGTTAAACAATGAATAATTGGCGGATTTATTTATGTATAAAAGAACGTGAACACTCTAAAATTATAGTAACATGCCATAATTTCACCCCAATTACACAATGAAGTATTCATGGATTTACGTATGTGTAACTTATTTATGTATAAAAGAATGTGAACAACCTAAAATCTGTAGTATCAGGCCACAATCTCACCCCAATTACACAATTACGGATTAACAAAATGAATAATGTGTAACATCCCAATCTGTTGTATCAAGCTGCTATTTCACCCCACTGACACAATCAAGGATTAATGGATTGAATTATCTATAAAAGAACGTGGACACCCCAAAATCTTTAGTACCAGGCTGCAATTTCACCCCAATTAAACTATTAAGTATTAACAGATTTACTTATGTATAAAAGAACATGAACACCCCCAAATCAGTAGTATAAAACTGTAATTTCACCCCAATAACAGAATCAAGGATTAATGGAATTACTTATGTATAAAAGAATGTAACAACCTAAGATCAGTAGTATTAGAACACTTTTTAACCCCAATTAGTGCAGCAAGGTGTAATAGAATAGCTCATATTAGCCATGTTTTACACTCTTGTATTGGTCCCTGCTCTCTTCCATATAGTGTGGTTAATGCCTCCCTATCATATCCCTACACTGTACCTAAACTGTCCCTGAACTGCTCAAAAGTAATACTTTGTCTGTCCTAATCCATGTCCCTAGCGCCTATAATGTCTCTCCCTTAGTGATTCAAAGCCCAGCTCACGTAAGCCCAGCTCACGATCTCAGGTGTGTTGTTCCGGAAATGTCCAAATAACGTAATGCAAAAGATCCGACAACACTTGAAGTTCTTTTCAATGCTTCTTTATTAATCCATACATATATGCACAGAAAGGATGCGTTTCGGCCCATCCAAGCCTTTTTAAACCTATGAGTTGAAAAAGGCTTGGATGGGCCGAAACGCGTCCTTTCTGTGTATATAATATATCCATGGATTAATAAAGACGCATTTAAGAGGACTTTAAGTGTTGCTGGATCTTGTGCATTATGTAATGTCTCTCCCTGCACTAAATTCACTAGAAATTGGCAGAAACCGGGCAGGATGAGGCTTTTTATAGGCCTGTGACCTTTACAGAGGCTTGCTATCTGCTAATTGACTGGTTGCATGGCATTATGGGTGATCTATTGTTCACAGGCTTCTTATTTCCACTTTGTAACATGCGCAGCAACCATGTTCAGGAAAATCCAATTCATAATCAAAATTTTCCTGAAATTTGGATCGAATTCCACTTAGTCAACTTCGATTTACTCCACACTAGTACTGTCCCTGCCCATTACAACTTCTCCAGATGTCCACCATGAAGTGCAGCTTGCCGCACAGCGAGAATCGCAAGAAGGTTCTGCACTCTCCACCTGAGTGTACAAGGCACTTTTACAATGGTACTGCAGCAACTACACTGCCAGCAACGTGGCCAGGTTGGAATTCAGCTTTTAGACAATCTAATTGCTGGTGGAGAAAAGTTTTTTTCATGGCCAAACATTTTGTTATAGATGTCTCACGATGGAGCTGAGGACAAGGAAGAGTTTTAGCAGGAGAAGAAGGCGAGGGTGATGATGATGATAAAGAGTCCATATTGCTTAGAGTTGTGAGTTGACTGCTACAAAGAGGACCAGGAGAAGGAGGACAAACTTGCTCTGATTGGGAATGCTGGCCAGTTGTATTTTCCCAAAGCATCTGCCTCATGTGCTGCAATAGATCTCTGGTACCTATTATTGTGTTTGAATGTTCAAAGGCAGTGTGGGAGTTCACTTCACTCTTCCTGGCTGTAGAATACAAGCTTCATTGTTTTTTGACTAGACTCTCTAAAATCAGGCAGACACTGTAAGGTGCAACCACACTCATTCACAGTTCAGCACAGAATGGCATTCTGCTTGCTCTGCTAGTGCACCTCCCTGCCTGCTGCAGCACAGATTGGTTCATCCAGGCTGTCTGTCAGCCTGGATAGTCAATTAGGAAAAGATTCAGGTTTGTCTGTCATCTGAAAAATGTCAAAGTTTGGACTGAACTCCGTCCTTCCTTATCAGACCCTCATCATACAGAAAGATTGCATGTTACTTACTTTTTTTCTTAGTCCGTATGTCTGTAAATTGGTTCTTCTTTTTACAATTCTATTCAGGACATGAGCCAGAAGATACACTGATGTGTAGACAAAGTACACACTAGAATCATTATACTCTGCATTAGGGAAATCAAATATCTCAGTGCAGTTAACTACAATTTTTTTTTTATATATCAGCTTAAAAAAAAGATTTTTAATTTTATTTTTAGTCAGGCAGTTATAATAGATATACCAAAGATCTTCCAACAGTGTGTCATCTGGGCGGGTCAAGGGGTTTATGTTTTGAATTACATTTAACTTGGGGATTCTTTCCTCTCGTAACATAAACATTAGGCTGCAGTTCACCAATTCATAAAATGCGAGTCCTAAATCTGCAATATTAATCCAGGACTCATGAAAGATGAATGTGATATTTTCTATTTGA
Source organism: Rhinella marina (assembly GCA_900303285.1). Classification (NCBI taxonomy): domain Eukaryota; kingdom Metazoa; phylum Chordata; class Amphibia; order Anura; family Bufonidae; genus Rhinella; species Rhinella marina. The sequence goes on along the minus strand of ONZH01030342.1, from coordinate 5,916 downwards.
GCTCTATAGATAGATTGGACATAATTAAGGTGATAAAGACCACAAATTACTATGACTTTAGCCCGTGATTTTCTCATTTTCTCCATCCCATTTTTGTCCATTGCGTAATCATATTTATCTAATTTGATGATAAAGTCTACACAGATCCCATGCTGGGTCATCATTTTACTAATTGTTTCTGATTCCATTTCATCAATATCGTGGTCCGGTGTGATGATCCCAACCCAGTTCCATCCAAAGTATTGCAGAGTTTTCACAATAGCTTCATATCGAACCTGGTCATCTGGAGTGATCTGATAAGATGTTGGATATAAGACTCTATCAGTCGGGAGAGGGTCAGAAGGTCCAACATAGATCTACAAGAACACAATACACACAAAATTGTTAAGCATGTCCATATATTCTGCTGCATAGTGAAGGTGTCACCACTTAATCATATCTACATCTCTATTTTGAAGATATTGGTTGATACCACGGAGTTGCCACTAACCTGTGTAAACTTAAATAGACTGGGGAATTGTATCAGGGCTCTATTGGCATCAGATCCAGGATTAACCACAAAAGCGGCCACTTCTCCATCATCCACACAGGAGTAATTTGGAACCTCCTTGTCTTTTCCAGACATTATTTGCATGGCAGACTTTAGATATTTTATTGAACTTCCACATGTGTCAAATATTCTGTAGCCGAGAGTAATATTGGGCAGAAGGTTGAGATCTTTGTTGATCTCATCAACAGCAAAAATTAAAGTCAAAATATCTTTATATGGTTGAATTTGAGGTCTAAAATATGTACAATATAATTAATTGAATATAATGCAATAAGCAATTAGCACCAAATACAAAAAGCATCATTTACATTGTATTTACAGCTTTGATTCCTGGGTTCCTGACTACAGCCAGATTCACACTGCAGTATTTTATAATGTAAATAGATCAAAAGAACAGTTGAAAGGTCTCTGAACCTTTTCTGGCCACAATATGACCATATGAATTTTCCTATAACTACAAAACTGATGGTTCTTAGACCCTGTACACATAGAATTTTTACAGGTCTAGATGAAGGTCTGTAAAGTAGTAAAATATACTCACTCTAGACAATAAAAGAATAAACAAGCAGGTTTAGAAAATATGGGAAAACTCAGAGCATTGACATGAGCAGAAATCAGCCCTCCGATAATGATGTCTCCTTCCTGATAATATTTGTATTCAAATCTAGCTATCAGGTTTGTCAAGTAACATGATGAGGATAGTTGACCACTGAATGTAACTGGCAGAAATATAATAAACATATAAGATAAGGAGTATGTGGGAGACCAAGTCATCACTGATAAGATCTTCTCCTGCAGTCTGGTCGCTGACAGCTCCACAGAACCTTAGCACAAAGGAGACATGACAGTTAGCAGCTGCTTATATTCATTACCCGGGACTGGTTTATAGCCAGAGATTGCACAGGGGTATTGTTAAGAGCCAAAATTTGTAATACTATAAAGACTATTTGAATAATACAAATTCAATAATACAAGGTCTTTATTATTAGCAACTAATAGCAGAAAACAGTTGAACCATTCATGTTTTTATTGAGCACATTGAACAATCATTCACAGAACAGGAAGAGAAAGTAAGTGAACCTTTCCATTTTAAAACCTTTAGGAACCAATACTTTAAACAACAGTTTTCTGTAGCTGAAAATAAGATACAATAGTGATGAGCGAATCGAAGCGGCAATATTCGTGATTCGCACCAATATTTCCCCCTTCGGCTCGGCATCCCGAGGCAGCGCGGACTCGTGATTATTCGTGCGTCACTGCAAGTTTGAAATGCCCATTTTTTTCAGTCAATCAGCATCAAAGGGACGCCTGTGGGAACGCCTGCTGTGATGTAACAGCCCCTATACCTCCCCAGCAGTGATTGACTGGCAGTGACATGTGACCTAAATTTACATAAGGTAGGGACCTGCAGCATCAGCCTCATTGTGCTTTGGGAAGGAGAAGAGACAGACAGTGTTAGCTAGTGTAGTGTGTGCAGCAAGCAGTTAGTTAGGAGTTAGGTTAGGAAGCCCCAACAGTCTTTTTAAAGACTATACTCTGAAGAACAGTATACAGTATATACTGTAAGCCTGTATTCTGTGTAGGATAGGAAGCCCCAACAGTCTTTTTAAAGTCTAATTGATTCTGTGAAGAAAACTATACAGTATATGCTGTAAACCTGTATTCTGTGCAGGATAGGAAGCCCCAACAGTCTTTTTAAAGACTAATTGTGTCAGGACTGGCAGTCATGGCGCCCGTGCCGCTGGTCCTGCCTCTGACACTGTGAGTGCCGGGGACGCGGCGAGTACGCAAGCTCACTCGCGTTCTCGGTCACTAGGTTCACGCCAGAGAATCTAGCTATTTTATCCGTCAGCTCTGCTATGCAGACCTGGTCACCTAGGGGTTAATTTTGTGCTCAGGAGTCTCTCCTCCCTTTCACCTGTTGGGGTGGGATTCCTGGCTGCATTTAAACCCTGCAGAGACAATCATGTTTGCCAGTGTTTGAGTCTCTCTGCACCAGCTATCCTAGTGATTTCTGCTCTGCTGGTTTGACCTAGCTTGCTTGTTTTTGACCATCGACTCTGCCTGATCCCTGTGTACTGTGTTCCTGGTTGGTTTTGACTTTTCGGCTTGTATTTGACTACTCTTTGGTTAGCGATTCTGTCTTGACGTACCCTCTCGGTTTTTGACTCGGCCTTCTGACCATTCTTCTGTGTTTGTTTTGTCTGTCTCTCGTCTCCCATTCCCTGCACCTTAGTCAGTGTATTTCGCAGTCTTCGTGGTTGTCGCCCCACGGTTTAGCGTGGGTGGGGCAATAGGCAGGGACAGAGGTTTTGGGCTAGCTCAGGGCTCAAGTTCCTCTGTTGTCTGTGTACCCCACCCTGACAAATTGATGCTGTGAAGAAAGCTATACAGTACATGCTGTAAGCCTGTATTCTGTGCAGGATAGGAAGCCCCAACAGTCTTTTTAAAGACTAATTGATGCTGTGAAGAAAACTATACAGTATATACTGTAAGCCTATATTCTATGCAGGACAGGAAGCCCCAACAGTCTTTTAAAAACTAATTGATTCTGTGAGAAAAATTCAGTATATGCTGTAAGCCTGTATTCTGTGGAGAGCTGTGCCTGGTACACTTTGTCCAGCCACATAGCTCAAACTATACATCTGTAAACAGATATATTCCTGTGCATGACTGTGCAGTGACTAGGGTATACATTTCATCAGCCTGCTATATACCGCACAGTCTATAGATACCGTAATGATCTGTAGATTCCAGTTTTATTTGCGCAAACTGCGTAATTTTTTTTTTTTTGGGATAGGTGTGAAAAATATTACCTGCGTATCTATATTGTCCATTGAATTTCACTGATCTGTAATACACGGTGCAGTGACTTGGGAAAAAAATTTCATCAGCCTGCTATATACCTCACAGTCTATAGATACAGTATTGATCTGTAGATTCCAGTTTTATTTGCGCAAACTGCGTGAATTTTTTTTTTTGGGATAGGTGTGAAAAATAATATTACCTGCATATCGATATTGTCCGTTGAATTTCACTGATCTGTAATACACGGTGCAGTGAGTTGGGAAAAAAAATTTCATCAGCCTGCTATATACCTCACAGTCTGTAGATACCGTATTGAATCTTTACAATTATAATAATATAATACTGCTACTGTGCACATGGAGAACCCCAGGGTCAGGGGGAGAGGGGGAAGAGCTGGGAGAGGTGGAAGAGGTGGTCATGGAGGGAGAGGTGAGAATCGTGGTGGTGCTGTGGTCAGCGGTGATGACCGTGGTGTGCGTGGTGACACGATAACTCCACGCCATATAATTACTGGCTGGCCAAGCTGGACAGGTGGCCAGAACTTGCGCAGTACGCTCTTGAGGTGCTTGCCTGCCCTGCTGCAAGTGTACTGTCTGAAAGGGTTTTTAGTGCTGCCGGGGGTATCATTATGGACAAACGGACGCGCCTGTCCACCGGCATCCTCACGTTCATCAAGATGAACAGGTCATGGATATCCCCCCAGTTCTCATCCCCACCTCAGGCTACCTCCTAAATTGCTTGCTTTCCTCTTCCTCCTCTTCATCTAAGTTGCATATGCAACAATTTTTCAGGAAAGTCATCCAGCTTCCTACTAACAATTTTTCAGGAAAGTCATCCGTCTTTCTACTAACAATTTTTCAGGAAAGTCATCCGGCTTTCTAAAAACAATTTTTCAGGAGTCATGCGGCTTTGTAACCAAATTTTTTATGAAAGGCCATGGGGTTCTATACACACAGTGCTGACGGAAGCCCATCAGCCTTTCTAAACACAATGCCCACTGCCTCTCCCAAGCGGTTGTTGTGCTGATGTTGCCTCACACTTAAAATTGATCTGTTCCGCTCTCTTCCTCAGGCTGTCTGCGGAGAAGGGGGACGCTCCGAACCGGTATCATGGCGGCTCTCCAGCCCCTCATTAAGCCCAGGATCGTCAAGAAGCAGACGAATAAGTTCATCCGCCACCAATCAGACCGTTATATAAAGATTAAGAGTAACTGGCGTAAACCCAGAGGTATTGACAACAGAGCCCGCAGGAGGTTCAAGGGGCAGATCCTGATGCCCAACATTGGGTACGGTAGCAACAAGAAGACCAAACACATGCTGCCCACAGGGTTCCGCAAATTCCTGGTCCACAATGTCAAGGAGCTTGAGGTTCTTTTGATGAGCAACAAGTCCTTCTGTGCAGAAATCGCCCATAACGTCTCCTCAAAGAACCGAAAGACCATTGTGGAGAGAGCGGCACAGCTCGCCATCAAAGTGACAAACCCCAACGCCAGACTGCGCAGCGAAGAGAACGAATAAATCTCTGTGGTTATTTGTGCTAAATACAAGTTAAATAAACACAAAAAAAAAATTGATCTGTGCCTGATCCACCCAAGTTAAATCTGTCCCATCATGAGAAAGTCCCCCCAAGGAGTCCCCACTGTAACTTGCTTCACTTTCAACTACCTCACCCCCCGACACCTGTGTCTCGCTATTGTCCATCACCTCCTCAGACAACACTGGTAAATCCCCACTGTCAGCAAACTGAGACTGCAAAAGGTCTTGCGAATTGGTGCAGAGAATGTTCTGGGGTAGCACATCAGAGAAGGGGTGACTATGGGGTTCCAGGGAATACGTGACCACATGCAATCTCCATCCAAAAAGTCATACTGAGGCTCACCATCATGCTTTACACTGCAATCTTATTGAAAGACAGACAATCAGGGGTTCACTGCCAGGTTGTCAGGCATCATTTTTAAGTGGGTCACCATTACCGTGTCCCTGAAAATCGCCTTGGGGTCATCACCATACTATTGGCCAGATTTAGAAAAAATGGTGCAATTAGGGAGCCTCAGAGGCATCCCTACATGCTTCCTCTGGTGTTTCCTATCCATTTCCAAGGTGTTTCCATCTTTTTCTGAGGTTTTCACATGTTGGGGCAAACTTGACTGTGCAGAACCTTTGGCCCCTGCAAAAATATTCGGGTCTCCCATAGACTTTAATAGGATTCGTGATTCGGCTCGAACCCATGAATCCCGCGGAAAATTCGGGCCGAATTCCGAATCCCCGAATATTTTAGGATTCGATCAACTCTAGTATACAACCTTCAGGAGGAATTTTAGACCATTAGACTATTCCTTGCTTCAAATGTGTTTTGGTTCATCAATTTAAGCATGCAAGAAAAGGGGGGACCCCACGCCATTTTGTTTAAAAAATAATTAAATAATGTTAAAAAAAATGGCGTAGGGTCCCCCCCTTTTTTCCTTCGCCAGCCAGATACAACCAGCAGCGGCAGCCTGGCACTACCAGGGTGGGAAGGGACAGGGTTATTGGCCCTTCCCAGCCTAATTGTACCAGCCT
>ONZH01030341.1:0-57948 GCA_900303285.1 Rhinella marina | reverse complement strand
AAAAATGTATTCTCTAGACTGCACTACAGATCCAGCAAGCCAAGGTACAGCAGCAGCAAAAATGAGTACTGAGAGGACTTTGGCCAATTTCATTGGGGTCTGTGTGGACCATGTGCTGTCCCCTTTCTGCCACCAGTCGCTGTGCACAGTGTGCAGCCAAGATGGCGGTAGCTGCACTACAAGTCCCAGCCAGCAGCCGAGAGGAGGCCAAAAAAAAAAAATGTCGTTGTAGCCCTTAGAAGGAGCGTTGGGTTCTTTGTGGATGATTCCTGCCTAAGCACATTCTAATTTCACGCCCTAACAGTGTGCAGCCAAGATGGCGGTAGCTGCACTACAAGTCCCAGCCAGAAGCCAGGAGGAGACCAAAAAAAAACGTGCTTGTAGCCCTTAGAAGGGCTGTTGGGTTCTTTGTGGGTGATTCCTGCCTAACCAACTTCTAAATTCAGGCCCTAACACTCTCCCTGACAGACAGCAGCTCTATCCCTAATCTCATGCAGACGGCGTATGACGCGAGCAGCGCGGGACCAGATTCTTATATTCCCAGGTCATCTGATCTGGCCAGCCAATCCCTGCTATCGACTAGTAGGGGCCCCACGTGATGCTAGGAGGTACCAAATACTCTCCTGCATGTTGACTGGCTGAAAAAAGGCGGCTAACATGCAGGAAGAGGAAGTTGCCATTTCCCTCGAGGATCGCGATATGCTCGTCCGAGTAGCGAGCATATGCGAATACCCTAATGCTCGAACGAGCACCAAGCTCGGACGAGCATGTTCGCTCATCTCTAGTCATCAGTTATTGTCAGCCAAGAGCAGTTGTGGATCAAACCCACAGAACAGGTGCAGATCTATTCATGATACCTCACCGGATAGTAGGCATGGTTCCTGAATTTGGCTTACAATAAGTAATGGAAAAAACAGACCAAATAACAGAAGTGTGAACTCAGCCTTACAGGTCAATGTTAGTGTCTAATTTATAAGCATGGACTTACCCGGACAGTGGCCCCAGATTGAAATAATGACCCCATGACTGTGGAGAGGGTTTCAGCAGTAAGGCTGTGTTCACATCGCTGTTCATTTTTCCATTCTGATCCATCAGAAGAACAGCCCAAAAAAAGAGGATCCTGTAGTTTGAGCATCCGCCTTCACATGGTCAGTGTTTGGTCAGCATTTGATCATTATTGATACGGCAAAAACAGGAGTTCCTTTGTTATTTTTCTGTTCTTCTGATGGATCAGAAGAACAGAAAAATAAACAGTAATGTCAACACGGCCAAACAAGGTCACTAGTGGCCTTGTAACAGACTGGTGAGGGTGGCAGAACACTACAGTCAGATCATAACAGTCAGAATGATCTAGTCCAGGGAAGCTCAACCTGCGGCCCTCCAGCTGTTGCAAAACTACAACTTCCAGCATGCCTGGACAGCTTACAGCTATCAGTCTACAGCAGAGTATGGTGGGAGTTGTAGTTTTACAACAGCTGGAGGGCCACATGTTGAGTATCCCTGATCTAGTTTGATGCATCAGGCACTGGTGTGTGCCCTTGCCACACTAAACACCGGTCTGATGCCACACTACTGGCCTGGCAGGATAGCTTGTCCAGGGCAAACTTGGCTAGTTGCGGCCACAATTTAAATTTAGCTGTCCTGTAGTCCAAGGGAATTTTGCATGTGGAATAGCAGGGTGCAATTCAAGTATGCCACCACCTGCTGGTTTAGGTTCTGCTCCATGTCCTGCTGCTGGGTGGTTTCTTCAGTAGGTGGCCGAAGAAGACTACCCATCAGAGACTCAAGACTTAAGTTGCTGCTAATGGAGCTGGTGCTGCTACTGCCCCCCACCCACCTCCAGCAGTTATGTCAGTGGAGCGTGAGCTCAGAGGGTCCCCATGGTTAGACCTTCGTGAGGATAGGCGATGAACGACCAACAGACAACAAAAGATGTCTCAACAGTAGTTGAGCTTCTCATCCCTCTCAGAAGGTGTAAAAAATGCCCCCATTTTAGACCATAGAGAGGATCTAACATCATGGAGAGCCAGTAGTCATCCCTTTATCGAATGGTGATAATATGGCTGTCACTACGTAAGCAACTGAGAAAACATCTGGCCATTTGTCCAAGGAACTCTGGGGGACTCCCTGCCTCCATCTCCATTGCATACTGCAACGATCTGTAGGGGTCATCTGTGTCATCTTCATCGTCGGCCTCTAGCTCCTCTTGCTTCTCTCCTGTCACTTGGGCAGATAAAAAACCTAATTCTGTATAGAATTCCTGGGCCTTTGGGTCCTTCACCTTGTCCTCCTCCTGTGCCAGGCCTCAGGTGGCCATGAGATGTAGGCGCCATATCTTCTGTCCCCTCTCCAGTAACACTTATCAGAGTCCCCTCCAGGATGTGATGGAGTGGAATGACATAAATAATCCCGTAGTCCTGGCGATTGACAAATAAAGTGGCCTCCTCAAAGAGCAAACGTCAGGTGTCATGCACCGTCAAAGTTACACAGGGGAGTGCTCCTGTCCTCCTGCAAAATCAAGAAAACGTTCACTGCCTTCCTCTGCTCATATAGTTGGTCCAACATGTGGAGGGTGGAGTTCCAATATGTGGAATTGTCGCATATGAGGTGATGTTAGGGAACACTATTCTGCCTTTGCAGCTCAAGAAGGGTGTGTTTTTCACTGTAAGAGTTGGATGAGTGCACGCATACTATTGTCTCTTTGCCATTTCCTCGGTGATCAATTGCTAGTGAAACACGTGATGAGGAGTAGAAGTAGGAGGAGCCTGAAAAGCAGTAAACAAAGGGAAGGAATGACAGCTTCCTTCTGTTGAGGTTAAGTAGCCCTGACTGCTGGAGAAGGTGTGTGGGTCGCTGGGAGATTCAGCAGTTGTCAGGCTGTCCCAGTACATTAATGCCATGGTTTTCCCAAGCTACTTTATGGTGATGCTCCATGTATTGGCGCAGGGCTGTGGTCCCAACATTAACACCCTGACTATGCTTCATCATCTGCCCACATATCCTGCCGCTAACATCCTCCAGCGACTTAATAAAAAATTTCCACATTGCCAAGTATGGCATTTTACCCCCACAACTCCATGTTAACTGCCTGCTGCCTTTTTGAACCCATGCACTGCTAGTTGTTCCTTGACAAGTAGGCTCCTGAGTAGCAGATGGTCTACCCCGGGCATGTTTGTCTCCAGATCTCCCCCTGCTTCCACCCTGCTGGTTCATTGGCATACTGCCACGCTGTTGCTATCTCACAGACCTGCTGCCAACCCCATTCCCTGATGGTGATGATGAAGCCCCTGCTTCACCTGGCTCCCAAGTGCAATCAGCTACATCATCATCCGCTACTGTCTGGTCGTCACTTATGTCGCAGTCACGTCCCTGACCGATCGCAACACGTGTTTCCGCTCGACTGTCATCATCGCTAGTTGCATGCCTAAGGGTGGATGCAGGGGACCTCTCCTCCAAGTCTGGGCTGGCCTGTAGCTTCTGACTGTCCTCACTAAGCTCGTCCTTGTTGAAAAGCAGAGCAGAGCTGGCAGCATGCATTACTTCCTGAGTAGAAGGAGAGGAAAAAGACAGAGACAGTTGAAGAACAGGTGAAGGCACAGAGGTTGTTCCTTGGTCATGGCAACTAAGTGTGGTGTCAGAGGAACCCACCGATTCCTGGCTGTGTGTGTCTGTTGTCACCTGAAGAGCGAGTCAATCATTCCAGTACAGCTGGATTGTTGGTCAAAATATGACCGCTGGATGACGGTGGCAGCTCTGGCCTGTTGTTGTGGCTGCTGCAACTACCACTCCTTCTTCTTCTGCTACTTGTGTTGGCTGCAGCTACATTTTTGCCACTGCCTGTTCCTTTTGAGGGCCCAGGCAACTGTCTGTTGGCCACAGTGAACAGTAAATGGATAAGTAATGTAATAGATGAAGTATGAATGGCACAGCAGATGAATTATATAAACGTGCCTATATTTTAGACCACCTTTTTGACAATCAGTCTGATGCAAAAAAAGCGCCCATATATTAGAACGCCTGTTGACAATGAGTCTGATGCACAGTAAGTCTGTACAACAGAACAGATTAAGTATAAATGGTGAAGCAGATGAACAAGATGCACAGGGCATTTACACTGAGTCTGCATTGTCTCCCTATTCTCTCTGTACAGTGCCTGAAAACTCTTCCTATGGTCTCCCTGCACTGTCCCTATCCAATATTCTACAATTAAAAGCTTTGTTAACCACTGTCCATAGCACTTGGCATGTCTGTCCCTACACTTAGCTCACACTTAAATGGAAGAGACCATGCGGGATGAGGGTTTTATAGAGCTGTGAAATCACAGGGGGATGGCTATTTGCTAATTGGCTGGCTGCATGGCATTATGGGTGATCTTGCATTCCCAGGCTTCTTACTTTGACTTTATAACATGTGCAGCAGCCACTTTAGGAAAAAAAAGATTTGTAATCACAAAGCACAAGGAAATTCAGATTTGTGCCAAATCAAATTTTTCCTGAAATTTGGATTAGAGTGAATTTGTTTCACTTCGATTCACTGAACACTAGGAAGAGAAGTGACCGAGAACTCAATAGTCACTCTGGCTGAGCACCAAAGATCCTGCGTGCAAATAGGAGAAATTTCCTGAAGGTTAGGCCACGGAGAGGCAGTTTTGCTAGTGTTAGGTACCCATCTGCAGAAGCCACCTTGACGTTGGTAGATGGGCCCCACACACTTTTTTATCAAAAATGTGTGCAATGAGCTTCTATTCTTCATGTATAGTGGGTATAGTACCACTGTAATCCAGAATAATCCCTAATCCCTAGTTCTATTGTTTTCATGTATAACAGTGTGTCCAGTCTGCCATACATATTTTGTTTGCTGTCTGCATGGTAGCTTTATGGAGGTGCGCATCTGACTTTGGATGTGCTAGTCTAAATTTTCTTGCAGAAACTTCCCAAAGGTCAGCCATCACCGAAGCACTCCACCAATCTGTGCTTTATGGCAGATCAGTCAAAAAGAAACCTCTAAATGACTCTCAGACTGTGAGAAACAAGATTCTCTGGTCTGATGAAACCAAGATTGAGCTTTTTGGCTTTAATTCTAAGTGTCATGCCTGGAGAAAACCAGGCTCTGCTCATCACCTGCCCAACGCCATCCCTACAGTGAAGCATGGTGGTGGCAGCATCACGCTGGGGGGAAAACAGGGGGACTGGTCAGGGTGAAGGGAAAGTCGAATGAAAAAGTACAGAGATATTCTTAATGAAAACCTGATCCAGAGCTCTGGACCTCAGAATGGGCCAAAGGTTTACCTTCCAACAAGACAATGACCCTGTCATGAACCAGCGGCTGTGAACCCACTGAGCCACGTGTCAACCCCCCTCTAAGGGTGTTGTCTAAGTGAACCCGTCGTTCTTCATAGTACCCCTGATGGTGGGGATAGACTTTCCCGAGGGGAACACCAGGTTGCTACCTCTTGAAGAGGATTGGCACATGAGGCAGCTGGTCCAGGCGGACCAGGAGGTACCTGGGCAAGGTACCAGAGGTACAGATGTAGTCAGCAGGCTGAACCAGGAGCAACAGTGCAGGACCAAAGGGTGAGGCAGAGGCGAAGTCAAACAAGCAATAGGTCAGGGCAGGCGGCACAGGTACAGGTCAGGCAATCTGGGTTCCTGGTCCAGGAACACGAGCAGATAAATCAGCAACCTTTGCAAGACAAAAGGATCTTGACACTGAGGCATCTGGGAAGGGGGCTGAGCCACTTATATACATGTAGAAGGGCTAGGATTGGTCAGAGAGGTCACATGATCTAACCCATAAACCACAGGAAGTGACGCACGCCGGCCCTTAAAGAAGAGCTGCAGAGACCAAACAGCAATGCTGTGGCCAGGGCTGAATGGAAAATGTGGAGCGGATCCCAGAACAATAGTATCTACACGGATAGAGCCCAGGACTGAACACAGCACCCGGAGAACAGTGGCGCACAGCAGCCGCTGTTACAGACCCTAAGCACACAGCCAAGATAACACAGGAAACAACTTAGGGACAACTCTGTGAATGTCCATGAGTGGCCAAGCCATAGCCCTGAACCCAAAGGAAAACCTCTGGAAAGTCCTGAAAATGGCTGTCCACCGATGGCTTCCATCCACCATGACAGAGTGTAGGAGGATCTGCAGAGAAGAATGGCAGAAAATCCCCAAATCCAGGTGTGTAAACCTTGTGGCATCATCTCCAAGAAGACTGGAGGCTGGAATCACTGCCAAAGGGGCTGAAGACTTATGTTTTGCGTAAAGGGGCTGAAGACTTATGTTAATGCAGGATTTTAGTTTTTCCTTTTCAATAAATTAGCAAAGATTTCTACCATTGGGTTCTCACTTTCTCGTTATGGGGGAACTGAGTGCAGAATGATGGAGGGAAACTTACAGCACAAGGAGCAAGATAACAAAATGTGAACAACAGTGAAGAGATCTGAAGACTTTCTTAATTCTGTATTTCCCACTCCCGTCAGTATCATAGGGATCTATGAAGCTTGGATTCAGTTTCAGGAGCTGTTTGCACTTAAGGAGTGGTCTTTTTAAAGGTTTCGGTAACAAGTGTGTGTGCACGGATCAAACACCCTCCAGTTTCTTACAGATGAAAGTATGTGCCAGACAAAATTCAAATTTTTTAGGCCCCCTCTCAGGGCCTGTGTGACTTTGTTGGCAATTGGATGATCGGGCCGATGATCTCCCTGGCTCCCATTTGGTGGAATACGTTGATGGGATCCAGTCTTATATTTCTTGTTGATTTTGCAGCCCTGGCTGGGGGCTCAGTGCACAAACAAACTGAGATTTAGGAAATGGTGCATGCTGAGCCGTGGTGTGATGGAGCGAGCGGTGCACAGACAGCTGTGCGGGGGCGGTTAGCGTGAGTTGCACATACAAACAAGTGCAGGTGTGCGGATGTGTGCATTGTACTGATACACTATGAAGTGTGCAAGGACGGGGGATGTGAAAGTAAATGGGGAGGGGGGCTGCTTTCAGAATTTATACAGAAACCACCAAGTCATGGTCAGCCGCTCCACTCACTGATTATTAAGTATTTGAGGTCCTGATACTTGAGGTGCAGGTAAAGTACCAATACTACCGGCGCAGTGTATACCGGTCCACATTATAATAGGGGCCTCCCCCACTGACCTGCCCCGACCACGAGTGTCTGTATGTGGACATATCTGCTGAAAGTTTGCCATGGGACTCACATAAACGTGCCACTGCAGTATAATTTATCAGTGTATGGTGATATTATTTAGGTACTATATAGCAGTGATTATATTGGCCCTGTCTGGCACTATTATACAAATGCAGTATGGCAAAGTTATGTGGATGCTATGTGGTAGTTTTATTTTATATTATTTGGTGGTACTACTATTTGAGGTCTTAATAGCACCTACATGTTCAGTCCATGGCACTGTATGAAGCAGTTATGTGTTCGCTGTATGGTAGCATTATGTAGACATTGTATGGCAGTACTGCATCTATATAGACACATTATGGCAGTGTTACAGTTCACTGTGTGGAACCCTTAAATAGACACAGCATGGCAATGCTACGTGGACTTTTATTTTGCATTGTATCGTGGTATTATTTAACCCTTAGAGGAGCGGTTGATTTTCCATTTTTGTGTTTTTGTTTTTCACTCCCCGCAGAGGCGTAGCTAGAGGTTCAGCACAGGGGGGGCGAAACATACTTGAGTGGGCCCCCCACTTGGCTTCCCAAACGCACGTTTCCAACTTCACAGGCACATACTACTAGTTGTGGTTATAATATTGTATTAGAAAGATGACTATATAAACTGCTAGATCATCTATGCTGTTAAGTACAGTACAATAGACTTTCTACCTACCCTACTGTAAATACACTACCATATAATGCAGTAAAATATAGGAGTAATAGGATTAAAAAACAACGGGACTCCTATGTTAAAGGAAACCTGTCCCCAGTTTTTACATCACTAAACTAACAGTCCCCTGCCCCCATCAGACCTCAGATCATCAGAATGTGCCCCCATCAGACCTCACATCAGCGTATTGTGCCCCCATCAGATCTCAGATCAGCGTATTGTGCCCCCATCAGACCTCAGATCAGTGTATTGTGCCCCCATCAGACCTCAGATCATCAGAATGTGCCCCCATCAGACCTCAGATCATCAGAATGTGCCCCCATCAGACCTCAGATCAGCGTATTGTGCCCCCATCAGACCTCAGATCAGCGTATTGTGCCCCCATCAGATCTCAGATCAGCGTATTGTGCCCCCATCAGACCTCGGATCAGCCTACTGTGCCCCCATCAGACCTCACATCAGCCTACTGTGCCCCCATCAGACCTCAGATCAGCGTATTGTGCCCCATCAGACCTCAGATCAGCATATTGTGCACCCATCAGACCTCAGATCAGCAGAATGTGCCCCCATCAGACCTCACATCAGCCTACTGTGCCCCCATCAGACCTCAGATCAGCGTATTGTGCCCCCCACCAGACCTCAGATCAGCGTATTGTGCCCCCATCAGACCTCAGATCAGCGTATTGTACCTCCATCAGACCTCAGACCAGCTTATTGTGCCCCATCAGACCTCAGACCAGCGTATTGTGCCCCCATCAGACCTCAGATCAGCGTATTGTGCCCCCATCAGATCTCAGATCAGCGTATTGTGCCCCCATCAGACCTCACATCAGCCTACTGTGCCCCCATCAGACCTCACATCAGCCTACTGTGCCCCCATCAGACCTCAGATCAGCTTAATGTGCTCCCATCAGACCTCAGATCAGCGTATTGTGCCCCCATCAGACCTCACATCAGCCTACTGTGCCCCCATCAGACCTCAGATCAGCGTATTGTGCCCCCCACCAGACCTCAGATCAGCGTATTGTGCCCCCATCAGACCTCAGATCAGCGTATTGTGCCTCCATCAGACCAGCTTATTGTGCCCCATCAGACCTCAGACCAGCGTATTGTGCCCCCATCAGACCTCAGATCAGCGTATTGTGCCCCCATCAGATCTCAGATCAGCGTATTGTGCCCCCATCAGACCTCACATCAGCCTACTGTGCCCCCATCAGACCTCACATCAGCCTACTGTGCCCCCATCAGACCTCACATCAGCGTATTGTGCCCCCATCAGACCTCAGATCAGCTTAATGTGCTCCCATCAGACCTCAGATCAGCGTATTGTGCCTCCATCAGACCTCAGATCAGCGTATTGTGCCCCCATCAGACCTCAGATCAGCAGACTGTGCCCCCATCAGACCTTATATCAGCCTACTGTGCCCCCATCAGACCTCAGATCAGCGTATTGTGCCCCCATCAGACCTCAGATCAGCGTATTGTGCCCCCATCAGACCTCAGTTCAGCGTATTGTGCCCCCATCAGACCTCAGATCAGCGTATTGTGCCCCCATCAGACCTCAGATCAGCGTATTGTGCCCCCATCAGACCTCAGATCAGCGTTTTGTGCTCCCATCAGACCTCAGATCAGCGTATTGTGCCCCCATCAGACCTCATATCAGCCTACTGTGCCCCTATCAGACCTCAGATCAGCGTATTGTGCCCCCATCAGACCTCAGATCAGCCCACCCAGCCACATAGGATTAAAATAAAAAACCTTACTTACCTGTTCTGCGCTGCGGCTGCCCTCCGGTCCGCGCTCTGCTCTCTTCCCTGGCCCGCGCACACTATGACCTGACGCTGCGTGCAGCGTCAGGTCATAGTGCGCGCCACCAGGGAAGAGAGCAGAGCGCGGACCGGAGGGCAGCCGCAGCGCAGAACAGGTAAGTAAGGTTTTTTATTTTAATCCTATGTGGCTGGGTGGGCTGATCTGAGGTCTGATGGGGGTCCCTAAATACAAGTGAGCGCTTCCATAATGGAAGCGCTCACTTGTATTCGCCTGATTCTGGGCCCCCCTGAGTCACTGGGCCCGGAGCCGTCGCCCCCCTGCCCCCCCGGTAGCTACGCCACTGACTCCCCGCCTTCCCAGAGACATAACTTTTTAATTTTTCCATTCACATCGCTGTATGATGGCTTATTTTTTGCCGGACAAGTTGTATTTTCTAATGCCATCCTTTTCGGTTGCATACAATGTGGGAGGAATGGAGGAATGAAAAAAAAAATGCAATTCTGCCACAGTTTTCCGTTTTTTTTTTCTTACGGCGTTCACTATGTGGTAAAATTGACCGGTTATCTTCATTCTCCAGGTCAGTACAATTGCAATGTATTTTATTTATTTAATTTTTTTTCTGTTACCTCCTTCGCCGTATGAAATTTATATAGTTATATTTAGTACTGATTTTTTCTCACACAGCGATGCCCATGATATTTATTATTTTAAGGGAAAGTGGGTTGATTTGAACTTTTTTCATTTTTAAAATAATTTTAAAAACTTTTTTTTTCTTTTTTTAAGTCACCCCCAGTGACTATAACAGGCAATCATTAGATTGCCCATTGTGTCCATTGATGTTATATCCCCCTCTCAGACTTTCTTGAGGATGGCAGATTGTACTCGTAGGCAGCGAGCAACCGACTAAACATCCAGTCTCTGTAGTAGTCTATTTTTGCATTCCTCTCAGAAGATCTAAAAAATCTGTAATGAAGGTCTAACAATGTGGATAGCCAGTAGTCATCTATCTGACGAATCCTGACAATGCGGCTGTCACTCCGCAGAGATGAGAGCATGAATCTGGCCATTTGCGCAAGGGACTCGGAGGACATCCCTGCCTCCATACTGACACGGTCTGTTGGGGTCATCTGCATCGTCTTCATCATCGTCCTCCAACTCATGCTCCTCCTGCCCCTCTCCTGTCCCTTGGGCAGATTAACCACCTAGGTGTGTATAAAATTCCTGGGCGTTTATGTTCTCCTCCTCTGCCAGTTCATCTTCGTCAGGGATCAGTTGGCCGTAAGATGTAGATGCCATGTCTTCTGTACCCTCGCCAATCATATTTCTCAGCATCCCCTCCAGGATGTAAAGGAGTGGAATGACATTATTCATCCCATAGTTCGGCTGACTGACAACTAAAGTGGCCTCCTCAAAGAGCCTGAGAAAACGTCACGTGTCATGCATGAGTTGCCACTAACTAAGATGGAAATTACACTGGGGAGTGTACCTGTCCATCTGCATCATCAAGAGATCATTGACCACCTTCCCCTGCTCATACAGGCAGTCTAATATGAAGTTCTAACGGGTGGAAATGTTGCATATTAGGCGATGTTGGGAAAGAGCCTTTTGCCTTTGCAGCTCAAGGAGGGCGTGTTTTGCACTGTAAGAGTGGATGAAGTGCATGCACAGTTTCCTGGCCATTTTTAACAGCTCTTGCAGTCCAGTGAAAGACTTGAGGAACCAGGTGACAACGAGATTGAAGACATGCACCATGCAGGGTGCATGGGTCAGCCCTCTCTGATGCAGCATAGACAAAATCTTCTTCTCATTATCAGTAACCATGGTTCCTATCTCCCGTTGGCGAGTAGACAGCCAGTATTCGATTTCTTTATTAATGATGTGGAGTAGTTCCTCCCTGGTGTGGCTCTGTTCAACAAGGCTGACTAGTTGCAGAATCCTGTGACAAAGCCTAGCTTTGCATAGGTAATATGATGGAGGACCACTGTGAACTGTGCCTAGAGGGGAAGGTAAGGACAAGGTGGAGGATGAGGAGGCAGAGGAGGACATTGGTGCAGAAATCCCAGCATTACAACTCAGAGGCAGCATTGCCATCACCTGGCCAAGTTGTTGGTGTACCTGGGCTGGGAGAACATTTACCCAGTGGACCGTGAATGACATGTATTGTACTTGACCACAGTTACAACTCCACATATCAGTGCTGGCGTGAACTCTACCAGACACAGAGAGGCCCAAGAACTGGTCCAACTTCTGCTCATCGTACGTGAGAAGGGCTGGTACAACTTTAGAGAAGTAATGATGGCTTGGGATTCTCCACCTTGGGTGGGCACAAGCATTCAGCTCTCTGAAAGGTGCAGAGTCAATTACGTGGAAAGGAAGGGACTGTAGTACCAGCAACTTGGCCAGGAGAACGTTCAGCTTCTGCACCTTTGGATGAGTCCATGCATAGCGTTCTCTTTTAGCAATCAACTCAGTGATTGATTGCTGTTGAAAGAAGTGATAAGGAGTAGTAGGAGGAGGAGCATCAGGAGCAATAGATGACATTTAGGTCGATGGAAAGGAACAACAGCTTCGTTATGTTGACATTGGTGAGCCCTGACTGCTGGAGAGGGGGTGCGGGCCAACGGGAGATGCAGTGGTTGCTGCCTCAGGCTGTAAAACTAAACGGTTTTCCCACGCCACTTTTTGGTGATGCTCCATGTGTTGACGCAGGGCCGTATTGCCACCATTAGCACCCTGGTTGCAACAACCCACACATCCTGCATACCACCACATTAACGTCCCCCAGTGACTGTGTGAAATATTCCCACACTGCATTTTCACTCCACCACTGCTTGATCCCTGCTTTCCATTGCTTTTATGAACCTGTGCTACATCATCATCTACAAATTTTTGGTCGCCACTTTTGTCAACCTCAACTGTCTCTTGCACACGTCTCTGACCTCTCGCAACATGTGCTCTCACCTAACTGTCATCATCGGTAGTTGCACATCTAGAGGAGCCCGCAGCAGACCTCTCCTCCAAGTCTGTGCTGGCTGTAACTGCTGGCTGTCCTCAAAATGGTCATCGTCGCTGTAAAGCGGAGCAGAGTCGGCAGCTACCATTACTTGGCTAACAGACGGAGCAGTTAAAGCAAGAGGCATGTTCAGGACAGGTGAGGCCATTGAGGCAGTTCCTGGGCATGCCAACTAAACGTGGTGTCAGAGGAACCCACCGAATCCTGGCTGTGTGTATCTGTGTAACTTGAGATGATTGTGAAGTGCGAGTCAACCATTCCAGTACAGCTGGATTGTTGTTCAAAACATGACCACTGGATGACGGTGGCAGCTCTGGCCTGTTGCTGTGGCTGATACCACCACCTTGTCTTCTTCTGCTACTTGTGCCGATAGATTAGACTTGTTTGTAACAGTGGCCTGTAATACTGACGCACCGTAACTCTATAGCTAACATAACGGATTAGCTATGAATCTTGGTGCAGCGCACACCTATGTACACGGCAATAAATAAGACTTAGGTTCCCATTCTGCAGAGAACACCTTGACGATCCGGTGAATGGGCTCAGATAATTTTGTACAAAATATATTTGCCAAGAGTCTCTGATTTATCAAACAAGCATAGCATGAGCTTTGGAATACTCTATATCATTATGGCATGTTGTGCTTTATCTGGCAGCAGTGTGCGGTTGTTTTTTATGTATTCTCCTTTGACATGTATTTAGCCATAGCAACCAGCACCTGCACTCTGGGATGTGCTGACTGAAATTTCTCTTTTTTTCTTAATAAATAAGACTTGCCTGTAATGCTCACAGTAACTCTACAGCTAACAGAACGGATTAGCTATAATTATTGGCACACTGCACAATTATGTACGTGGCGATAAATTAGACCTACAGCTAACAGAATGGATTAGCTATGACTCACTCTGTAATACCCGAAAGTGGCATTACCATACCTACATCCTGCTACTGTCTCTAATGGGCTAACCATAATGTCACCTGTGCCTTTATTCCAGATCCTCCTACATTACTGTATGTAACTGTTTTGTACATGTAATATGCCTCGTTGACGAGCAGGTGGCAGCGGATATATGGCAGAAAGATCTTTAGATAGAATGAAATTCACCATTCCATTCTCTCCCCTGTTGGGCAGAAGTGGGCTAGTCCTTCCTACCAAGGGAGGGGTTGCAAGAAGTGTTTAGTCAGTCTAAGCCAGGGTCTGATGCCAAGATGTAGCAACAAGGGGAGACCCCCTCCTGCAGCAGAAGTCTCTCCAGAGGGAAGCAGCTCATAGAGCACCATGACTCTTCACCGATTTACAGACAGAACATTGCAAGGGGGTCAACCGCCAAAGGCACCCCACTCCGGAGGTACTAGAACATGTCTAAAGTCCAGATGCCAGACTAAAGCCGAGTTTAGCACAGCAGAGAGAGAGATAGAGCTGTTACAGTGGTGATGTTTAGGTACAGCATGGCACTGTTACAGTGGTGTTTTTTTAAGCACTGTATGACACTGTTATAATGGTATTGTTAACGCACAGTATGGCACTGTTATAATGGTATTGTTAAGGCACAGTATGGCACTGTTACACTGGTGTTGTTTAGGTACAGTATGGTACTGTTACACTGGTGTTGTTTAGGTACAGTATGGCACTGTTACAGTGCTGTTTAGGCACAGTAGGGCACTGTGATGGTGTTGTTTAGGTACAGTATGGTACTGTTACAGTGGTGTTGCTTAGGTGCAGTATGGCACTGTTATGATGGTGTTGTTTAGGCACAGTATGGCACTGCTACAGTGGTGTTTAGGCACAGTATGGCGCTGTTATAGTGGTGTTGTTTAGGTGCAGTATGACACTTTTACAGTGGTGTTTAGACAAAGTATGGCACTATTACAGTGTTGTTTAGGTACAGTATGGCACTGTTATGTGTTGTTTAGGTACAGTATGGCACTGTTACAGTGGTGTTGTTTAGGTACAGTATGGCACTGTTACAGTGGTGTTGTTTAGACAAAGTATGGCACTATTACAGTGTTGTTTAGGTACAGTATGGCACTGTTATGTGTTGTTTAGGTACAGTATGGCACTGTCATGTGTTGTTTAGGTACAGTATGGCACTGTTACAGTGGTGTTGTTTAGGCACAGTATGGCACTGTTGTGATGGTGTTGTTTAGCCACAGTATGGCACTGTTACAGTGGTGTTGTTTAGGCACAGTATGGCACTGTTACAGTGGTGTTGTTTAGGTACAGTATGGCACTGTTACAGTGGTGTTGTTTAGGCACAGTATGGCACTGTTGTGATGGTGTTGTTTAGCCACAGTATGGCACTGTTACAGTGCTGTTTAGACACAGTATATCATTGTAAAGACACAGAAGTTCATTACCTGATACAAACAGTGGAAGATTCTTATCCAGATGCAATGATGCAGAAACAGCGCCGTGCGTCACTTTGCTCAGCGTATATTATAGCGGTACAGGCATACATGAGTATCATACAATGGAGGGTACAGCAGGCGTCAGTTAATGTCTTTATATTGTAATTGTCACATCATTACATGGATAGGGATACAGAGGCACAGATATATGGAGGGGAAATGGCGTGTATTACATAGTGCAACTGAGTTATCCCTGTAGACTACTCCCTAATATCCACCCCTGACACTGGTGTACAGCCCAGTCTCCTACCAGCTGAGGTAAGTACCTAAAGAGCACCTCCAGTCCCAACAGATGAATGGCCAAGTAAACCTCCCCCCCGACCCTCTCATAGAGCACAGATAGTAGGTTTCTCCTGCGCTGAGTAATGAACATTATATCATCTACTGTCCAGGAGCAAGGGAAGGGTTGTTACTTCTCGAGCCCTTTCATACTTCACCTACATTTAAGGATTGGACTACTATAATACTGCTCCCTTATAGACACAAATATAACTACTATAATACTGCTCCCTTATAGACACAAATATAACTACTATAATACTGCTCCCTTATAGACACAAATATAACTACTATAATACTGCTCCCTTATAGACACAAATATAACTGCTATAATACTGCCTCCGATGGACAAAAATATAACTGCTATAATACTGCCTCCTATAATACTGCTCCTATGGACAAAAATCCATGGATCAGATATGAAGGTGATCATACTACGGTAGAGTAGAATTGCTCTTTAATGATTGTGCAACATTACTTCTCAAAAAGTGTCCTCTGCGTGCAGTGACCCCCATCTGTGCCAGCACCACCATTTTTGGGCTCATTCTTGGAGAAATTTGTAATTAAAGTGAAGGTTTTGCTCATAGTAACCAAAGAGATTCCACCTTACAGAAACCAGAGGAGGCTATGACCAACACCTATGTTTTTGCACCGCAGCATCCATAAATGGGGTCTGAATGGAGACTGAATGGGTAATGGGGGTCAGGGAAAGTAACAAGGGGGTGCACATGACAGTATTGCTCTAGATTCAGTGTTCAGAAGAAGACCACCCCACCAATGGAGTCTATAATACTGGGGGTTTATAAATGTCGTTTCTGTGGTTAGTTCTCATCGGTTTCTCCCTCCGCGGGTTCTTGAAGTTCTGGATGGCGCCGTGGGGGGAGCCCGGCAAGCTGGCGGCATTTTTCATCTGTTTGTAAGAGAGCAGAGACGTCACAATGAGACAGTTGGCCTGAATAGATAGACCTCCGCTGGTCTCTAAGCACAAGGACCTACCTTGGATGATCTCGTCCTCCTTGCACATGATCTTTGTGCAGATTTCCTTATTCACCATGTAAACGCGGCGGACGCTGCAAGAAGATTACAATGGTTAATGGCAAAGGGAAGCATGGGAATCTTGTTGGAAAGAATGGGGCAGGTCCAAGCACATGGCGGACCCTTCAGATGGTGGCCACTCCATGTGCCACCATGTGGAGGAGAATGCCTAAATATCTGAGAATTTTTGAGACTTTCTCAAAGATTTCATATGAATCCACGAGGAAAGATGCTTTATAAAACTGGAGGCACTTGATGGCACAATATGGGACCATAGCTGTCTATGAGAACTGTATTACAGGTCCATCCAGATGCTTACCGTAGCTTGAAGAACTGACTCCACGGCAAGGGCTAGATGATGACTTTGATAGTGTGACTCTTGGTTTCATCACATATTGCATTTAAAGGGATTGTCTCACTTTGAACATTGGTGGCATATCGGCAGGATATGCCACCAATGTCAGATAGGTGCAGGTCCCACCTCTGGGACCCACACCTATCTCTAGAACAAAGCTCCCAAAGAGAATAAGAGCGCACCACGCATGCATGGCTGCCCTCCATTCATTTCCATGGGTGTGCTGAAAATAGGACCCTCGGCTCATTCCGGCAGTTCCATAGAGGTGAATGGAAAGGTGGCTTCCAAAAACAGCTGAGGGTATCATTCGGCTATTTTTGGCGCTCCCATAGAAATAAATGGAGGGCGGCTAGGGATGAGCGAATCCGAACTGCAAAGTTCGGCTTCGTACTGAACTTTGCAAGTTCGGGTACCGGGACCCGAACTCGGACTTTTTCATTGAGGTTCGAGCTCGGTGTTTGGGTGAGCACGGCGACATCATTGCAGGTCCTTTGGCAGGTCCTGCTGAAAGAAGATAGAAGACACAGCGGCAGCGCAATCAAATGGATGAGGTGAGTTGTTGTTTTTCATTTTTTTTTTACCCCTAAATGGCCTTATTCTTATGCTATTATTTTCCGTTATAACATGGTTATAACGGAAAATAATAAAGTGAAGTTCAGGGTCAAGTTTGGGTCCCGAACCCGAACTTTGACCTGAAGTTCAGACAAACCCAGCGAACCCGAACTTCCACGGGTTCGCTCAACCCTAAGGGTGGCCACACATGCACAGTGTGCTCTCCTGAACTTTAGGCGCTCCATTCTAGAGATCGATGTGGGTCTCCAAGGAGGGATTCTGATATCTGACATTGGTGGCATATCTTAGCAATTTGCCAACAATATCTGAGGTGAGACAACCCCTTTAAGTTGGTCCACTGAACTTTCATGCAACCTCCATGCAACTTTAACACAACTTCAGTCACACAGCAAATGGCATCGCAAACACAGGCAGTGTTGTGTCTGATGTGTGATGTGCTGCAGATGCATTGAGTCACACTTATAGCGGAGGTTTGAGTCCTGCACAACTCATTGTGAAGCCCCAGCCTAAACCAATGCTTTACCATGGAGGTTGTGTCATGTGACTAATGAGGTGTGACTGTTGCGCATGGATCCGATCGCGACAAAGTTGCATAACATTCATTTTGAAAGGAAACATTAGAGTCACAACCAAGTCGTGTCAAAGTTGTCAGTGCGGAGTACGGTATGCAGATGTTGTCGACTAGACGGGACTGCAGATTAGGACTTCTGTTACTGACCTGGTGACGCACAGGTAGCTGATACACTGCTTGACCGGCTTCTGCACCGAATACACGCGGGTACAGGGATACTTTACCTCCTTACAGTCTGAGAGGGAGAAAGAAGGCATTTCAAATACTGAGAATTAAAATGTGACTCCAACTTTGAATAATCATATATTTTTATATCAGTCAGAGCTCCCTTTTTCTGATACAGAGCTCCAAAACCCCTGCATAGATTTATACTTAAATACTAAATTTCTATGTTCCTCAGGTGACCACTAGGGGGAGCTCACTGCATACGAATTTATACATCTCCCACTGAACTCAGTAATATGTCTGTCTTTAGTGATCTACCCCCTAGTGGTGGCTGCAGAGCAATTTGCTCTCACGTCTGTGTGAAAGGAAGAAGAACTCTGTTTCAGAAAGCTCTGGGAGCTCCAGCACCAATCAGTTTGATTACAAATTAACCAGCGCCGAATTTTAGAAAAAGATCAAACATCTCTATAATGTATATTATTTTAGTATTTCTTTTTCAATGCAAAAATTCACCATTGTAACCTGGAAATCGTCATGAAACTGCTGTTGGTGGATCCGTTATTCTGATTATTCTGTGTCTCTGTACAAGGCGTCATGCACACAGCTGTTGCCCGGCCGAGTCCTTGTGGCCCGCAAACAGCGGGTACGCAATATGTGGGCACTGGCCGTGTGCTCACCACATCTCCTATTCACTTGAATGGGTCCACATGTATTTTTTTGCGGTGCGGACAGATCACTGACCCATTCAAGTTGAATGGGTCTGGATCCATCGCGGCAGCCGCACGGATGTTGCCCGTGCAAATTGCGGTCCCTAACGCACGGAACGGCCGAGTGCATGAGCCCTGATACTGTTATACATAACATGGATGGGCTGTAAATCTGATTGGCTTATTAACCCCTTATGCCCTCTGTAACCTCGGGGTAAATATTAACCGCAGTGACACTAAGATCCGTCAATATCTGCTCGATGATTGTTTCTATAAATAAAAATAAAAATGTTTTAAAATGAGCAAAAAAGGTGAACAAATCATATAACAAAAACAGAAGATTTACAATGTGCAATACGATGAGCGTCTTATACGTTCTTCCTCTTATTAAAGGGGGTCTTGACTATTGTGTGAGACCCTGCAAGGGTGGGAATGCTAGTTTGGGGTGGATTGCCCCTTTAATTTTGAGGCACATTATCGGTCATTATGTTCTATATGAGTTAATTGGCACTTTGTGGAGTGCACCCCTTTATACACAATCAGTACTCACCTCCAGGGGTTGGAGTAACTTTAACCCCAGAATCATCTGTAACAGATAAAGTTGATGTTACTGTGACACATTTCATATTCCTCCCTCCATTTCGTCTCAGCAATTCCCCACTAAGATCCTATAAAGTTATCGGCAAAGCAGTAAATGTTGCCAGAGGGTGCAATAATAACCTAATGTCTATGTCAGGCTGGCCAATAGACTAAGGGCAGTGTGCAGTCAGTGCCCGCGCTGTGGACCGTAATTTGCGGTCCACAAAGCACGGGCACTGGCAGTGGGGCCACCGGATTCAGATCGTGGATCCATTCATTTGAATGGGGTCCGCGATCCACATCCGACGTTCCGCACCGCAAAAAAGTAGTGCTTGCGTGGTGTTCCGATCCGTGCCTCCGCTCCGCATCTCCCGGATTGTGGACCCATTGAAGTGAATGAATCTGCAATCCGTGATGCGGGCCGCAATACGGGCACGGGCCGGCACCGGTCGTGTGCATGGGCCCTAAAGCAGTGATGCTCAACTAGGGGACCTCCAGCTGTTGCAAAACTACAACTCCCAACATGCCCTCATAGCTGTAGGCTGTCCAGGCATGCTGGGAGTCCTAGTTTTACTACAGCCAAAGGGCAGCGGTTGGGCATCCCTGGACTAAAGGAACACTTGCTTCCATGGTGGTAGAAAAAGAAGCGTATATACATACAATAGATATATACTACAGATATACAAATACAATATATACACAAATATATCTTAAGTGTTTTGTTTTAAACCCATCCATAAGTCATGAGCTTCCTGGATCCAAAGGATATTACCAGCGGAGACATTACTGGTTATGGAGAATACTGAAAGCATAGGGCAGCATTACTCTCTCTGCACGGTACATGAGGTCAGTGAGAGAAGGTGGAGCGGGAGGCTGGATGTATCATAGGAACGACTATGGTTGATTCTAGGCTCTCATGTTATTTAGGGAGATTTACAGGAAATGCCTCCTGGGAAATAAATATGCAAATTAGATCTCCTCCAGAAAGAAGAAAACTGTCTCTCTAGTGCCACCTATAGGAAGCTACTCTGTAAGGCCTCGTTCACATCTATGTCAAGGAGATCCGGCTACCTGATCCAGGACAAATGCCAGCTGTCTGCCTGACACAAAACCATTGCATGTACTCGTTTTTGTCCAGCCGAAACCCGGCATTTATGCCAGAAGACATTACAGTCAATGGGGATCTGGCGGTGAAGTACAGAATTAGGCAGATTCTGCCAGATCTGGCAGGCTGCTCTGTGCAGGAACATACTGATGGAGATGTGAACAAGGCCTTAGTCAATGTCCGACTCATTAAGGAAACCTGAAACATGACTTGGGATATCAGCCCAACCAAAGGCTCCTCCAAAAGAAAGAGAAAACCCATCTGTAGGCAGTTGTTTTGGGATTCTTGCTCCTCGTCAGTATAGACAGTGTACTGGCTGGCTGGTTCAGATGTCTTATAAGCAGTTCTTGGAGAACGTAAGCAGAAAATCATGCAGGACAAGACACTGGTGTCCTACAGCGCCCTCTAGTGGCACTACGGGTGGAAGGTATGGGAGCATGGTGACATATCTCAATAACTTCTCAATATAATCACACTCGCATTATTACAGTATTGAGAATTATCAGAAAATCAAGGAGCCAGGTGGAGCATCTGCCCTCAGGGCCAAGTTCTAAATGTATTACATCATACAGATTACTGACAGAAACACCTACCTGCATCTGGAGATGTAGTGGCTGTATCATCTGTATAACAAAAAAATCATTAATAACTTAGCGTGGCATAGTATGCTGATAGGTCCGACCCCAATTCCAAAAGTTGGGGCGCTGCGTAAATGTAAATAAGTGAAAAGGAAACAGGATGCAATGATATGTTGTGGACCCAAATGTTATTCACAGTAGATCATAGAAGATATATCAGATGCTCAAAGTGAGACGTTTTACCATCTCATGAAAAAAACAAAAACAAAAAAGAAGTCTCGCAGAAGTTAATGGCAGCAATGCATCTCAAAGAACTTAGGACAGGGCCATGCAGGAGTGGACTGGGAACTTAAAGCGACCCTGGAAAAAATACTAAAAGTGGCCCCATTTTGTAGTCGGGTCCAAATTGATGGAAGGCAGGACCAGCAATACCATATTGTGGCACATTATACCCCCCAACAGAGCCAAATACCACAGTCCATCACAAAATACATCCCCCCAAAAACCACTGGCTGGCCGTGAGGAGGGTACAGGCGGCCCCCTGGGCATCGGCCCACCGGGCATTTTCCCTGTAAGGTCTATGGCCAATCCGCCCCTGGAGCCATGTCTACCACTGTGTGGTCTGTAAATGTCTGGGAAGTGAGGAGACCAATTGCTGGAGTTTTGGGAGAGGGATGTTGTCTCGTTCTTGTCTGATGCAGAGTTCTAGTTGCTCTCCAGTCCTGGGTCTTCTGATTTTTCGTTTCATGATTGGTCAAATGTTTTCTATTCCAGTTCAGTTCGGCCAGTTCAGTAACCGGACTCTTCTTCTGAGAAGCCATACTGCTGTGATGGACGCAGTATTCGGTTTAGCACTTCTTATTGAAATACACAAAGCGTTCCCTGAAAGAGATGTTGTCCGGATGGGAGCATAGGTTGTTCTAAATCCTCTCCATACTGTTCAGCATTGATAGTGCCTTGATGTGTGATTTGCCCATGCCACAGGCAATAATGCAACCCCATAACATCAGAGATGCAGGCTTTTGAACTGTGTGCTAATGACAAGCTGGATGGTCCATCTCCGCTTGAGTCCACAGAACACAAAGTCCATGGTTTCAGAAAAGAAATTTAAATTTTGAAATTATGAAATTCTGATTTAATTGACCACAGAACAGATTTCTAGTTTGCCTCAGTCCATTTCAAATGACTTTTGGCCCAAAGAAGACGGCAGCGCTTCTGGATCGTGTTGACATAATGACTTCTTCTTTGTATGTTACAGCTTTAGCTTGCATTTGTGGATTGCATGGCAGACTGTGTTCACAGACAATGATTTCTGGAGTGCTCCTGAGCCCATGCAGTGATTTCCAGTAACAGGATCATGTGCCGCCTGAGGACCCATAGATTATGAGTATCCAATATTGACCGTCGTCATGTCTCTTGTGCACCTAGACTTCTCCAGATTCTTTGAATCTTTGGTGATATACCTAGGTCTTAGGAGGATTGTGAATCTGATACAGAGGTCTGATGGAGCTTGGGGATCTGATGGTGGTCTTATTTGAGGTCTGATAGAGTTTGGGAGTCTGATCTGAGGTCTGATAGAACTTGGAGGTCTGATCTAAGGTCCGATGGAGCTTGGGGGTCTGATCTGAGGTCCGATGGAGCTTGGGGGTCTGATCTGAGGTCCGATGGACCTTAGGGGTCTGATGGAGGTCTAATCTGAGTTCTGATGGAGCTTGGGGGTATCATTTGAGGTCTGATGGAGCTCGGGGGTCTGATATGAGGTCTGATGGAGCTTGGGGGTCTAAAGTGAGGTCTGGTTTAGATTAGGGGTCTGATCGGAGGTCTGACAGAGCTTAAGTTTATGATCTGAGGTAAAATGGAGCTTAGGGATCTGATCTGAGGAGGAATGGGGGTTTGATCTGAGGTCTGAGAAGGAATAAGGGTCTGATACAGAGGTCTGATGGAGCTTGGGGGTATAATCTGAGGTCTGATGAAGCTCGGGGGTCTAATGTGAGGTCTGATTTAGATTAGGGGTCTGATCTAAGGTCTGACAGAGCTTGAGGTTCTGATCTGAGGAAGAATGGGGGTCTGATCTGAGGTCTGAGAAGGAATAAGGGTCTGATACAGAGGTCTGATGGAGCTTAGTGGTCTGATGGAGGTATAATTTGAGTTCTGATGGAGCTTGGGGGCCTGATGGGGGTTTGATCTGAGGTCTTCTATTTTTTCTTATTTTCCTCCTCTATATCCTAGGTGAGTCTTATGGTCCAGTGCATTTTATGGAGCGAAAAATATGGTATGTACTGTAGATGGTGGGATATTTAAAGTCTTCACAATTTTACATTCAGGAACATTTTTCTGAAATTGTTCCTGCAGTTTTTTTTGCAGATTGGTGGAACTCTACCCATCTTTGCTTCTGAGAGACTCCGCCTCTCTAAAATGCTCTTTTTTACTCAGTCATGTGACTTAGTAACAAATTGCTCCTCCAGCTGTTTGTTATTAGAACCAACTTACTTTTGCCTTTTGTTGCCTCGACAGAACTTTTTTAAAATACATTGCTGCCATCAGGTTTTAAATGAGTTAATTTTTTTTTCATGAAATGGTACAATGTCTCACTTTCAACATCTGATATGTGTTCTGTGTTCTACTGTGAATAAAGTACAGGCCATTTACACTTATTTACATTTTACGCAGCGTCCTAACTTTTTTGAATTCGGAGTTGTAGTAAAAAAATTGCAGGATGCATATGCAAATCAGTACAACATCCTGATATTTAGTAAAAGTTGCAGGATGTGTGTACAAATCAGCACAGCATCCTGATATTATGTAAAAGTTGCAGGATGGCGTGTACAAAATCAGTACATCTTTTTAATGTTTAATAAAAGTTGCAGGATGACATGTACAAAATCAGTACAGCATCCTGATATTTAGTAAATGATCCTAGGATAGCATCCTGATATTATGTAAAAGTTGCAGGATGTCATGTACACATCAGTGCAGCATTGTCATGTTTAGTAAAAGTTGCAGGATGATGTGCATAAATCAGTGCAGCATCCTGATATTTAGTAAAGGTTGCAGGATGGTGTGCGCAAATCAGTACAGCATCCCGATATTTAGTAAAGGTTGCAGGATGGTGTGCACAAATCAGTACAGCATCCCGATATTTAGTAAAGGTTGCAGGATGGTGTGCACAAATCAGTACAGCATCCTGATATCTGGTAAAGCTTGCTTGACAGTGTGCACAAATCAGTACAGTATCCTGACATTTTGTACAAGTTGCAGGATGACATGTACAAACTCAGTACAGCATCCTAATATCTGGTAAAGCTTGCAGGATGGTGTGCGCAAATCAGTATAGCATCCTTATATTTTGTACAAGTTGCAGGATGACATGTACAAATCAGCACAGCAATCCTGATATCTAGTAAAGCTTGCAGGATGGTGTGTGCAAATCAGTACAGCATCCTGATCTACCGATCCTTTGTCGCTGTCTATTTCACCCCGTCGCAGTATCACTATCACTAGACCACACAGGGGTATTGGTGGAAAAAAACAACATAATGTCAAAATTTTCCAGAGATATTGACATGTCTGTTTTCTGAGAATAGTCTGAAATAACTGGCGGTACAGGTTCCTGGGTAGATATTATCTCTACGAAACATCCCATTGAGGTCAACGGGAGCAGCGCTGCAGTGCTGAGCATAGTGCACTCGATCCGGGGCTGGAGCGGATTGACTGAGATTTCAGGTTCCAGACTCCCGCTGATCAGTTAGTGATGGCCTATCCTGAGGATAGACCATTACTTAATAAAAGATGGACAACCCCTTTAAATATACTAAAGGAATGCAGAAATACACAAGAAGTGTCTGTGCAGCAAATATCACCCCAAGGGGCAGAATATGGCGCAGGGGTCATCACTCTGCTGTTTGTGGCTGCTGTGCACTAGGCATAGCATGGTGAATACTGTTCTCCTAAAGTGTTCCTTTAAAGAGCACCACTCAGCAGGAGCAACCCTACCAAATACCACGCATACTGTCTGGTAGTGCGGATCCTGCTGATGAAAATGATGCCTGTCTTGTGAAAATTGTTTCTGAGGAACAACGGCTTCAGTGCACCAAGGGGAGGGGCCTAGCTTTTCGGTGCACTTCAGCTCCTAAGCTTTCAAGTACTGGCCACAACCGTCGGCGCTGGGAGGCTCTCAAGTGCATAAAGAACACAACCAGTTTTCACAAGACAGGTATCGTTTTAATGAGCAAGATCATCCCTACCAGGAAGTATGCATATTTAATAGGGTTGATCCTGCTGTCCGATGCTCTTTAAGTCATAATCTTAGTGCAAAGATGTCGAGCTTGTCAGCCATTTCTGCAGGCACGGTAATAGCAAAACACCTGCCCTGTTAGCCCCCCCCCACCTCCCAATGACATCACCACAAAACGACAGTACCCCACACAGTGTGATTGTCCCTAGGGAAGAGGAGAGCGTATGGAACATGCATATTTAATTTGCAGGCTGAGGAGGTGACCAGGAGACCAGACTACAACTTCAGCCTATAGTCCCGCAACCCCTCTACACAACTGTTCTGTGCTCCTCCCCGCCCTTGGTGCACTTAACTGCTCATTTGCATACGGATTCAAAGTACTTTTTCTCCAGAATGAAGCGATGGATCGCTAAGAGGAAGGTATCATTACATTCAGCTGAGCTAGCGCTGCCAGGCACTGTGCTGAGGTTATCAGTGACTGCTGACAGGATTGGGCTCATGAAGATTACAGATGAAGAACCATAATTGCTTTTCCAGAGCTCTTATAATAATCTATCAAGCTCCACATACTGCCCCCTGGTGGTAACGTTTTATAGTTTAATATATATATAAGTGATTTCCTCTTGCCAACATACTCCGCAGCACAAGGGACGGCTCCAGGATCGTGTGAGCGACGTCATCGCAGTGTCATATGCAGCACACCAGAAGGACTACTGCAAAGGGTTAATTACTGGGCAAGGGTTAATTGCTTTGTATGTCCTCTGGGTTTCCTCCGGGTACTCCAGTTTCCTCCCACACTCCAAAGACATACTAATAGGGAACTTAGATTGTGAGTCCCATTGGATGCTAATGTCTGTAAAGCGCTGCGGAATATAGTAGCGCTATATAAGTGCATAAAATAAAATAAAAATTACTGCCAACAGAGTTACTGCAATCTTATTGAGCTAAACGTTGTGATTTATTGTGTTTTTTTTTTTTTATAACAAAGTATAGGTAACCAAACCAGATGCAGATTCTTTAGGTTGCTAGGGTGGTTGACTGGGTCCACCCCTGGTTAGTTAGTGAGGATACTAGTTTGAGCTGAGTAAAGGAGAAGCTCCAGCTATCTAGGTCCAAGTTCAGAGAACCTTCTTCCTAACCATACAAGGTGATATGAAGGTCCAGAACCTAATAGGCCGTGCAAGGTATTCGCACACTTTGTGACAAACTGGCCATCCATATGTCTGCCCCTCTCAGCCTGGGAACTGCACCAAGATTTAACAAGGATCTAACTGCAGTTCTGATGAGAGACTGCAAAGTGTCCTTAGTAAGAGAGACAGGGAGTACTACAACTACCATCATTGCTGATGCCTATAGACTGTTTTAGGGAGACGTCTGCACTGTGATAGACTTTGAAATAGTGCCTTTTACTCTTGTATGCACTACTACTCCTGTCTTCAAGTCAGTAATGAAAGACTTATTGACTCCACCCATACATCGGCGGACCCTCTCCATCCGCACTCCTGCCTTAGTTGTACCCAACCAAACGGTTCACTGTCAAAGGCACCCCAACCACCACCAGGCAGGAGCCCCAGCAGCAGGTTGTGCCCCAACGCAAGAAAGGGCGTGTCCTCCATTCAATTTAGGGCATTGCCCCAGGTAGCGCCTTAAACTGCCACTGTGAACTATGAGTACTACTACCCCTCTCAGGGCCACAACCACCACTCCCATCCTCTTTGCTGCGTGCTTCTCCTGTGGTTAGCTACAGATATATTATGCATCCACTTCTCCTACCCACTCAGTGTGCACTCTGATGGTGCCAGCAACATTTCCCTCCTCAGGCACACTCTGGAGCCAATTCCATTTTTTTGTTTAGGACTGGGACAAGGTCATCGACAACTTTGGAGACTTTGCAGCAATTTACGTCACTCTGTAACTCCAGCCTATGCAAGGTACGTAAGATCACACAAGGATTGCATTGTCCATAGTTGCAATGGGATTGTGGCATACAAGGGGTTAACGAATTAGTTCTAACCTCCATGTTAGAGCTGTACAATTCTCTGGATATTAACTGGATATAATCAAATGCAATTTTACAATTGTCCACCAGATGTCAGCGTTATGACAAAATTACAAAATCAGGACCAAGGTTGACGGTGTCTTTGTTTTTCCTCCCCCGCCTTCCGAGAGCCAGACCTTTTTGTAATTTTTCCATTCACAGAGCCACTTGAGCCTTTATTGTTCCATATAACGTTACTTGATTGCTTGCACAATACACTTGCAGCGAGGCTGCAGGGGAGGTGAGAGAAGAATGGTTGTGGTGGTAAGAATGGGAGTAGTAGTAGTCAGGGGCGGATTGGGAACTTAAAGGGGCCCTGGAAAAAAAAACTAAAAGTGTCCCCATGTTGTAGGTGGGTCCAAAATGACAGAAGATGGGACAAAACAAGTAGGCAGGGGCAACAGAAGTAGGCAGGGCCTACAATACCGTAGTGCAGCAAAGAATACCGCCCCAGCAGAACCAAATACCACAGGGCAGTACAATATACTGCTGCCCCAACCACAGTATTCACAGCTGAATTCAGGAGGGCACCTGTGGCCATTGAGCATCAGATCATTATTTACCTGACCTGCGGCCATCAAGAAAGCTTGAGAGGTCCCATGGTCATCGGCCCACCGGGAATTTCCAATCCACCCCTGGTAGTACTCACAGTGGCACTCCACATACAAGCTGTGGGCCATGCAGTGATGGAGAAGTGCAACCC
The DNA here is from genome assembly GCA_900303285.1 of Rhinella marina. NCBI lineage: Eukaryota > Metazoa > Chordata > Amphibia > Anura > Bufonidae > Rhinella > Rhinella marina. Next base: position 29,980 of record ONZH01030341.1, on the reverse strand, counting down.
CTCTGCCCCTGGGGAACACCCTGGGCTTTGGGGTATCCTGCCTGGTGGTGGTTGGGGTATCCTTGGTGTTTGATGGGTAGCAAGTGCAAGGCAGGAGGGCAGCCTGAGAGCTAGGAGTGTAGCTAATGACTACCTTTTAACACCCTGAAAGGATCCTCGACCCTCTCTCTAACCTTTCAAATGCTGTGGTGGCTATTGACCATGGGACATGAACGATTGAACAGTACTGGCTTTACGCAGGGTCAGGTAATAGGTCATGGAAGGGGCCTGTCAATGTTATGGGGGAACTAAATGGGACTGACAACTTTACAGAAGCACCAGCTATGGCAGGCAATATAATGGGGAGCAGACTATGGCAGGTAATGAGTATGAGGGCACTGTCTATGGTGATCAGTGTTATGAGCTCACCAACTATGCTGGCAATGCTGTGGTCAGTAATATTATGGGGGTATTGGTTTCAGCTGACAATGTATGTGAGCAATGACTGTAGCTGACAGTGTTATGGGAGCACTGACTATGGCTAGCAAAGTGGTTGAGATGCACTTGAGATACCTAATGGGTAATCTGTAGGGGGCAGTATAACTAGTGGGGCACTATTGGGGACAGTATTACTACTGGGGGCACTATAAAGGGCAATATAACTACTTGAGGCACTATAAGGGACTGCATAACTACTGGGGGCACTATTGGGGGTGGTATAACTACTGGAGGCACTATAAGGGGCAGCATAGCTACTGGGGGCACTATAAGGGGCAGCATAGCTACTGGGGGCACTATAAGGGGCAGCATAGCTACTGGGCCACTATAAGGGGCAGCATAGCTACTGGGGGCACTATAAGGGGCAGCATAGCTACTGGGCCACTATAAAGGGCAGCATAACTACTAAGGGCACTATAAAGGGCAGCATAGCTACTGGGGGCACTATAAAGGGCAGCATAACTACTGAGGGCACTATAAGGGGCAGCATAGCTAATAGGTGCACTATAGGGGGCAGTATAATTAGTTGGGGCTCTATAAGGGGCTGCATACCTACTGGGGCACTGTAAGAGGCAGTATAACTACTGGAGGCAATATAAAGGGCAACTTCAAAACTGGTGGCGCTAAAAAGGGCAGGATAACTACTGGAGCCAGAATGAAGGGCAGCATAACTACTGGGAGCAGTACAAAAAGGCAGCATAACTACTAGGGGCACCATAAAGAGTAGTATAACTACTAGAGGTACTATAAAGGGGAGCATAACTACTGGTGGCAATATAAAGGGAAACATAACTATCGTGGGACTATAAAGGGCAGCATAACTACTAGAGACACTATAAAGGGCATCATAACTACTGGGGGCAGTATAACTACTGGGGGTACTATAAAGGGCAGCAAAGCTACTGTTTTTTTTTTTTTTTTTACTACTGGAGGTACTATGGGGCATTACTAATATTGAGCACATTTTAATTTTAATTTGCAATATATGCATTGTGACTTGGGGACCAGATCTTTTGCAACCCTAGCAACCCCATGGGGAAACATTTCTCAACACTCCGCTGCAGAAAAAAAAATATTTTTGTCCCCACTAGGATGGGCTCTTTAAATATGAATTCAGTGGGAGCTGTATTAATCCCTTTGCAGTGAGCTCCCTCTGGTGGTGGCTGCTGCACTAAGTATAAAAGGTGGTATAATCAGGGGAGGAGTGAAATTTTTTGTCTCTAAATTAAACACTTGGAAACCCTCCATTAAGACGGGGAAAGCAGGAAAGAGCGCGGCCTCAAGTCTCAGCAGGCGTCTTGCATTAGATTAAGTTTAAAAGTTTTGACCTCTGAGGTCCACAATGGTAAAGAGGAGGCTTAAAGTTTTGCCTCTGGGCCTCTTAAATGTCCATTAAAAAGGTGTCCAGAAACTTGACAAGGTCCTTGCACCTATTGCGGGATAGATGAAGCAATGAGACGTTTAAAAATTCACGGCAGACATCAAACTCACCAGAATTTCTCCGGACGACCACATTCCCCAGAGCTGGCAGCACTGCAGACATAAAGAGGCACAACCATCATTATGTCATACAACAAAAGTGACTTCACTGAGGCATGAGGTACAGAATACCTCAGTATCCATTGTGCGGAATTGTCTGCAATTATAATAATCGTAATACTCACCGACCGCCAAAACTGCAAGAAGCAACAAGCAGCAATAGCAACTGTTCAGTCCTGGCATCTCTGTGGAGAAGAGACGACGAGTAAAAGGCAAACAAAAAACACAGAAAAAAAACCCACATACAGTAAGCAGCCAATTCTGTGATGTATAAAAAAGTCTCAAATTATGGGGAACACCACATTTGAACCAATTTAATTTCTGCTTTTCAAAAGTAGTTATAAAAGGGGTGGGGCATAGATAACGGGGCGGGGCCTCTGAAGCCCACATAATAAGGCAGGTAACATTGTCTTCACAGCCAAAAGTCATCTGCCCCTTTAACAGTGCATTGGGAAAGTCTTCAGACCATTTCACTTTTTTAACGTTTTCTCCATCATTCCACACTCAATCCCCATAATGAGAAACTGAAAACAGTTAAAGGGGTTGTCCCACGAAAAATATTCTACATCTCAATACTTTTGTAACTGCATGCAATTAAACATTTAGCATATCCATTGAGCTATTCAATAAAATGTATCTGTATAGCGCCACCTGCTGTTTTTTTTTTTTTTTACTTCTATGTCCTGCTCACTGAGATGGACGCACATGCTTAGTTTCATCCTTCAACTGCCTCCTGAGCTGTGATAGGGAGAGCTGAGACACGCCCCTTAGCTGTGATAGGAAGAGCTGAGACACGCCCCTTAGCTGTGATAGGGAGAGCTGAGACACGCCTCCTGAGCTGTGATAGGGAGAGCATGGACACGCCCCCTTAGCTGCAGCAGAAAAGACACTCCCCTTGAGCTGTCAGCTTGATATAAATCTAGCAGAGCAATGAATGAGATCTCTGGATCCATGTGAGGTACAGGGCTGGATCTAGCTTTGTTAGAAAGAGGTTATCATCTTCTATATGATGTGTGGTTTTTATTTTTACATTAGTCATGGGACAACCCCTTTAATTTATTTAAAAGGAAAAACTGAAATCTCACACGGACATAAGTCTTCAGCCCCTGTACTCAGGACATAAGTATTCAGCCCCTTTACTCAGGACTTAGTTGAAGCCCCTTTCGGCAGAGATTCCAGCCTCCAGTCTTCTTGGAGATGATGCCACAAGGTTTACACCTGGATTTGGGGATTTTCTTCAATTTTTCTCTGCAGATCCTCTCACGCTCTGTCAGGTTGGATGAGGCCTTCGGTGGGCAGCAATTTTCAGGTCTCTCCAGAGATTTTCCATTGGGTTCAGGGCTCTGTTCGGGCAACTCAAAGACATTCACAAGGCTGTCCCTAAGCCTCTCCTGTGTTGTCTTGGCTGTGTGCCTAGGGTCATTATCTTGATGGAAGGTGAACCTTCAGCCCAGTCTGAGGTCCAGAGCTCTGGATCAGGTTTTCATTAAGAATATCTCTGTACTTTGCTCCACCCCTGACCAGTCTCCCTGTCTCCCGAGCATGACTCTGCCACCACCATGCTTCACTGTAGGGATGGTATTGGGCAGGTGATGAGCAGAGCCTGGTTTCCTCCAGACTTAACACTTAGAATTGAGGCCAAAAAGTTCAATCTTGGTTTCTTCAGACCAGAGAATGATGTTTTTCAGTCCTTTAGGTGCTTTTATTGTAAAATCCAGACGGCTTTCATGTCTTTCACTGAGGAGAAGCTTCTTTCTGGCCTCTCCACAGATTGGTGGAGGTCTGCAGTTCTTTCCTCCTCATGGCTTGGTCTTTGTTCTGATACGCATTGTCAGCTGTGAGATCTCGTAAAGACAAGGCTGTGTCTTTCCAAATCGTGTCCAGTAACCTGAATTAGGGTTTATGCACACGACCGGTGCCGCCCCGTGCCCGTATTGCGGCCCGCATACGCTGGGTCCTCAAAACACGGGCACCGGCCGCGTGCAGCCCACATCACGGATCGCGGACCCATCCACTTCAATGGGTCCGCAATCGGGGAGATGCGGAGCGGAGGCGGTGTGCTTCCGTGGTGTTTCTGGCCATGCCTCCGCACCGCAAAAAAGTAGCGCATGCACCGTCCGATGCGGATTGCGGACCAAATGAATGGGTCCGCCATCCGAATCCGGCGGCCCCACTGTCAGTGCCCGTGCGTTGTGGACCGCAAATTACGGTCCACAGCATGGGCACTGACTGCACACGCTCGTGTGCATGAGCCCTTAACCACAGGTGACTCTAATCAAGGTGTAGAAACATCTTAAAGATGATGAAGAGAAATTGGAGGCCTCAGAGCTAAGTGTCAAGTGCCATAGCAAAGAGGCTGAATATTTATGTCCAGGCCAAATTTTAGTTTTTCCTTTTTAATAAATTTGCAAAAATTTCTAAAATTCTGTAGATACTTTCTCATTATGGGGGATTGACTGCAGAACGATGGGGGGAATAATTTTTTTTTTTTTAATTTTAGCACAAGGAGCAACATAAGAAAATCTGAAGAAAGTGAAAGGGTCTGAAGACTTTAGGAAAGCACTGCATGCAAGTGCCCCTTGTGAGCTGATGCAGTCATCATGGGAATTCAGGTACGGGTTCTACTACACCCCTAGACAAGGGAAGAAAAATGTTATTTGGACCCTTGGAAAATGGGTTCTTAGATAATCGCACTTGGATAGCGGCCAGGTAAACCAGCAGGGCATTTCCCTCCCCAAGTCTCATGAAGCTATTTGGCCATTGGGGGACCCTTAGGTAGAGAATGTCACCTGGTTACTAACATGTGCTTTTCAGGAAATGCTGGTTTGTGAGGTTTGTGAGCACGTGGGCTTCATGCCAAAGCCGCCTGGGGGCCAGAAAGTGAGAGCCGAGGATTGTTTTATACTGTATCTATTCATTAGAAGTCATGTATAATAGATGGCGGCAGTCATGCCTGGAAGTCTACAGTATAATACAGCACTTCCCCTTTAAGAAAAAAAGGCCTGGATTCTGGAATAATAGGCTTTTCTGGTCTCTTATAGAGGCGGCGGGTAGAGGGATTGTCAGGGTACGTCCACAAGGGGGCAGAATGTCTACACTGAATGTCAAATAGCCATGTGCAGATTTGTCATGGATTTTGCTGCGGATTTCAAAGGTTGAAATCTGCCGTTGCATTTCCTGGACTTCATCCACACCACGGGTCAATTTATGCAGCAGATTTTTTTTGGGCAGCGTGTGGATGAGATATTTTATAATCTCCTGCTTTTTGCTGTTGCTGTTAAACGCTGCGGATTTGCAACATGTAAATTTACGGCGAAAAGTCCTCAGTCTATCGGCACAATGGACATCCTTAACCCAGCTTTCCTGCATTACAAACCCTGCTCCCCTCTACCTACTGTGGCTGACACCGGGGGCGTTGTCATACCTCCTAACCATCCCGGATCTGGCAGGGCAGTTCCGGATTTCAGTGGCTGTACCGCGGTTCCGGTACGGGGGAGGTATGTTCCACTCTCAGACAGCTGTCTCTGCTTTCATATGGGCATATTACTGTGAGGGGGCACATAACTGGGCATATTACTGTGAGGGGGCACATAACTGGACATATTACTGTGATGGGGCACATAACTGGACATATTACTGTGATGGGGCACATAACTGGACATATTACTGTGAGGTAGGGTTGGGCGATATCAAAAATATTCCCACGATAACGATATTAAGAAATTTATCGCAATAACGATATATATCGCGATAAATGCCCATTTAAAAAAAAAACTGTTGGGGCCACAAGGAGACATTATACTGTATGGGGGCAGCTACAAGGGGACGTTATACTACACATGGGGAAATGTTACAGGCTGGAGCACTACAGGGGGAGACATTACAGGCGGGAGCACTACGCAGGGGGGAGACATTACAGGCGGGAGCACTACACAGGGGGAGACGTTACGGGCTGGAGCATTACACAGGGGGAGACGTTACAGGCGGGAGCACTACACAGGGGGGAGACGTTACAGGCTGGAGCACTACACAGGGGGAGACGTTACAGGCTGGAGCACTACACAGGGGGAGACGTTACAGGCGGGAGCACTACACAGGGGGAGACGTTACAGGCGGGAGCACTACACAGGGGGAGACGTTACAGGCTGGAGCACTACACAGGGGGGAGACGTTACAGGCGGGAGCACTACACAGGGGGAGACGTTACAGGCGGAGCACTAACAGGGGAGACGTTACAGGCGGGAGCACTACATTGGGGAGACGTTACAGGCTGGAGCACTATACAGGGGGAGACTTTACAGGCGGGAGCACTACACAGGGGGAGACGTTACAGGCGGGGGCACTACACAGGGGGAGATGTTACAGGCTGGAGCACTACACAGGGGGAGACATTACAGGCTGATAAGGGCCCATACATCATTTTTCCTTGGAGGACAAAATGCCACCTCAGCCCCGGTGTAGGGATTACACTGTATATTATACAGCATGGTGTAGGGATTACACTGTATATTATACAGCATGGTGTAGGGATTACACTGTATATTATACAGCATGGTGTACGGATTATACAGTATATTATACAGCATGGTGTACGGATTATACTGTATATTATACAGCATGGTGTACGGATTATACAGTATATTATACAGCATGGTGTACGGATTATACTGTATATTATACAGCATGGTATACGGATTATACTGTATATTATACAGCATGGTGTAGGGCTTATAATGTATATTATACAGCATGGTGTAGGGCTTATACTGTATTTTATACAGCATGGTGTACGGATTATACTGTATATTATACAGCATGGTGTACGGATTATACTGTATATTATACAGCATGGTGTACGGATTATACTGTATATTATACAGAGTGGTGTACAGATTATACTGTATATTATACAGCATGGTGTACGGATTATACTGTATATCATACAGCATGGTGTACGGATTATACTGTATATTATACAGAGTGGTGTAGGGATTATACTGTGTATTATACAGCATGGTGTACGGATTATACAGTATATTATACAGCATGGTGTACGGATTATACTGTATATTATACAGCATGGTGTACGGATTATACTGTATTATACAGCAATGGTGTACGGATTATACTGTATATTATACAGCATGGTGTACGGGGCAGCTACAAGGGGACGTTATACTAACACATGGGGAGATGTTACAGGCTGGAGCACTACAGGGGGAGACATTACAGGCGGGAGCACTACGCAGGGGGGAGACATTACAGGCGGGAGCACTACACAGGGGGAGACGTTACAGGCGGGAAGCATTACACAGGGGAAGACGTTACAGGCTGGAGCACTACACAGGGGGGAGACGTTACAGGCGGGAGCACTACACAGGGGGAGACGTTACAGGCGGAGCACTACACAGGGGGAGGACGTTACAGGCTGGAGCACTATACAGGGGGGAGACTTTACAGGCGGGAGCACTACACAGGGGGGAGACGTTACAGGCGGGGGCACTACACAGGGGGAGATGTTACAGGCTGGAGCACTACACAGGGGGAGACATTACAGGCTGATAAGGGCCCATACATCATTTTTTCTTGGAGGACAAATGCCACCTCAGCCCCGGTTAGGATTACAACTGTGGGATCATTATACAGCATGGTGTAGGGATTACACTGTATATTATACACATGGTGTAGGGATTACACTGTATGCACGGGTACGATTACAGTATATTATAAGCACGGTGTACGGATTATACTGTATATTATACAGCATGGTGTACGGATTATACAGTATATTATACAGCATGGTGTACGGATTATACTGTATATTTATACAGCATGGTATACGGATTATACTGTATATTATACAGCATGGTGTAGGGCTTATACTGTATATTATACAGCATGGTGTACGGATTATACTGTATATTATACAGCATGGTGTACGGATTATACTGTATATTATACAGCATGGTGTACGGATTATACTGCATATTATACAGCATGGTGTACGGATTATACTGTATATTATACACAGCATGGTGTACGGATTATACTGTATATTAACAGCATGGTGTACGGATTATACTGTATATTATATAGAGTGGTGTAGGGATTATACTGTGTATTATACAGCATGGTGTACGGATTATACTGTATATTATACAGCATGGTGTAGGGATTATACCTTGTATATTTATCAGCATGGTGTACGGATTATACTGTATATTATACAGCAATGGTGTAGGATTATACTGTATATTATACAGCATGGTGTACGGATTATACTGTATATTATACAGCATGGTGTACGGATTATACTGTATATTATACAGCATGGTGTAACGGATTATACTGCATATTATACAGCGTGGTGTACGGATTATACTGTATATTATACAGAGTGGTGTACGGATTATACTGTATATTATACAGCATGGTGTACGGATTATACTGTATATTATACGCATGGTGTACGGATTATACTGTATATTATATAGAGTGGTGTAGGGATTATACTGTGTATTATACGCAATGGGTGTACGGATTATAACTGTATATTATACAGCATGGTGTAGGGATTATACTGTATATTATACAGCATGGTGTACGGATTATACTGTATATTATACAGCATGGTGTACGGATTATACTGTATATTATACAGCATGGTGTACGGATTATACTGTATATTATACAGCATGGTGTACGGATTATACTGTATATTATACAGCATGGTGTACGGATTATACTGTATATTATACAGCATGGTGTACGGATTATACTGTATATTATACAGCATGGTGTACGGATTATACTGTATATTATACAGCATGGTATACGGATTATACTGTATATTATACACGCATGGTGTACGGATTATACTGTATATTATACAGCATGTGGTACGGATTATACTGTATATTATACAGCATGGTGTACGGATTATACTGTATATTATACAGCATGGTGTCCCGGATTATACTGTATATTATACAGCATGGTGTACGGATTATACTGTATATTATACAGAGTGGTGTACGGATTATACTGTATATTATACAGCATGGTGTATGGATTATACTGTATATTATACAGAGTGGTGTAGGGATTATACTGTGTATTATACGCATGGTGTAGGGAATATACTGTATACTATACAGCATGGTGTACGGATTTATACTGTATATTATACAGCATGGTGTAGGGATTATACTGTATATTATACAGCATGGTGTACGGATTATACTGTATATTATACAGCATGGTGTACGGATTATACTGTATATTATACAGCATGGTGTACGGATTATACTACTGTATATTATACAGCATGGTGTACGGATTATACTGTATATTATACAGCATGGTGTACGGATTATACTGTATATTATACAGCATGGTGTACGGATTATACTGTATATTATACAGCATGGTGTACGGATTATACTGTATACTATACAGCATGGTGTACGGATTATACTGTATATTATACAGCATGGTGTACGGATTATACTGTATATTATACAGCATGGTGTACGGATTATACTGTATATTATACAGCATGGTGTACGGATTATACTGTATATTATTACAGCATGGTGTACGGATTATACTGTATATTATACAGCATGGTGTACGGATTATACTGTATATTATACAGCATGGTGTACGGATTATACTGTATATTATACAGCATGGTGTATGGGATTATACTGTATACTATACAGCATGGTGTATGGATTATACTGTATATTATAACAGCATGGTGTACGGATTATACTGTATATTATACAGCATGGTGTACGGATTATACTGTATATTATACAGCATGGTGTACGGATTATACTGTATATTATACAGCATGGTGTACGGATTATACTGTATATTATACAGCATGGTGTACGGATTATACTGTATATTATACAGCATGGTGTACGGATTATACTGTATATTATACAGCATGGTGTACGGATTATACTGTATATTATACAGCATGGTGTACGGATTATACTGTATATTATACAGCATGGTGTACGGATTATACTGTATATTATACAGCATGGTGTACGGATTATACTGTATATTATACAGCATGGTGTACGGATTATACTGTATATTTATACAGCATGGTGTACGGATTATAACTGTATATTATACAGCATGGTGTACGGATTATACTGTATATACTATACAGCATGGTGTACGGATTATACTGTATATTATACAGCATGGTGTACGGATTATACTGTATATTATACAGCATGGTGTAGGGATTATACTGTAATATTATACAGCATGGTGTAGGGATTATACTGTATATTATACAGCATGGTGTACGGATTATACTGTATATTATACAGCATGGTGTACGGATTATACTGTATATTATACAGCATGGTGTACGGATTATACTGTATATTATACAGCATGGTGTACGGATTATACTGTATATTATACAGCATGGTGTACGGATTATACTGTATATTATACAGCATGGTGTACGGATTATACTGTATATTATACAGCATGGGTGTACGGATTATACTGTATATTATACAGCATGGTGTACGGATTATACTGTATATTATACAGCATGGTGTACGGATTATACTGTATATTATACAGCATGGTGTACGGATTATACTGTATATTATACAGCATGGTGTACGGATTATACTGTATATATATACAGCATGGTGTACGGATTATACTGTATATTATACAGCATGGGTGTACGGATTATACTGTATATTATACAGCATGGTGTACGGATTATACTGTAATATTATACAGCATGGTGTACGGATTATACTGTATATTATACAGCATGGTGTACGGATTATACTGTATATTATACAGATGGTGTACGGATTATACTGTATATTATACAGCATGGTGTATGGATTATACTGTATATTATACAGATGGTGTAGGGATTATACTGTGTATTATACAGCATGGTGTAGGGAATTATACTGTATACTATACAGCATGGAGTACGGATTATACTGTATATTATACAGCATGGTGTAGGGATTATACTGTATATATTATACAGCATGGTGTACGGATTATACTGTATACTATACAGCATGGTGTACGGATTATACTGTATATTATACAGCATGGTGTACGGATTATACTGTATATTATACAGCATGGTGTACGGATTATACTGTATATTATACAGCATGGTGTACGGATTATACTGTGTATTATACAGCATGGTGTACGGATTATACTGTATATTATACAGCATGGTGTAGGGATTATACTGTATACTATACAGCATGGTGTACGGATTATACTGTATATTATACAGCATGGTGTAGGATTATACTGTATATTATACAGCAGTGGTGTACGGATTATACTGTATATTATACAGCATGGTGTACGGATTATACTGTGTATTATATACAGTATGGTGTACGGAATATACTGTATATTATACAGCATGGTGTAGGGATTATACTGTATACTATACAGCATGGTGTACGGATTATACTGTATATTATATAGCATGGTGATTATACTGTATATTATACAGCATGGTGTACGGATTATACTGTATATATATACAGCATGGTAGGGATTATACTGTAATATTATACAGCATGGTGTACGGATTATACTGTATATTATACAGCATGGTGTACGGATTATACTGTATATTATACAGCATGGTGTACGGATTTATACTGTATATTATACAGCATGGTGTATACGGATTATACTGTATATTATACAGCATGGTGTACGGATTATACTGTATATTATACAGCATGGTGTACGGATTATACTGTATATTATACAGCATGGTGTACGGATTATACTGTATATTATACAGCATGGTGTACGGATTATACTGTATATTTATACAGCATGGTGTACGGATTATACTGTATATTATACAGCATGGTGTACGGATTATACTGTGTATTATACAGCATGGTGTACGGATTATACTGTATATTATACAGCATGGTGTACGGATTATACTGTATACTATACAGCATGGTGTACGGATTATACTGTATATTATACAGCATGGTGTATGGATTATACTGTATATTATACAGCATGTGTACGGATTATACTGTATACTATACAGCATGGTGTACGGATTATACTGTATATTATACAGCATGGTGTACGGATTATACTGTATATTATACAGCATGGTGTACGGATTATACTGTATATTATACAGCATGGTGTACGGATTATACTGTATATTATACAGCATGGTGTACGGATTATACTGTGTATTATACAGCATGGTGTACGGAATATACTGTATATTATACAGCATGGTGTACGGAATACTTATATACAGCATGGTAGGATATACTTATATACAGCATGGTGTACGGATTATACTGTATATTATACAGCATGGTGTACGGATTATACTGTATATTATACAGCATGGTGTACGGATTATACTGTATATTATACAGCATGGTGTACGGATTATACTGTATATTATACAGCATGGTGTACGGATTATACTGTATATTAATACAGCATGGTGTACGGATTATACTGTATATTATACAGCATGGTGTACGGATTATACTGTATATTATACAGCATGGTGTACGGATTATACTGTATATTATACAGCATGGTGTACGGATTATACTGTGTATTATACAGTATGGTGTACGGATATATACTGTATATTATACAGCATGGTGTACGGATGTATACTGTATATTATACAGCATGGTGTACGGATTATACTGTATATTATACAGCATGGTGTACGGATTATACTGTATATTATTACAGCATGGTGTACGGATTATACTGTATACTTAATACAGCATGGTTACGATTATACGTGTATTATACAGTATGTGTACGATTATACTGATATTATACAGCATGGTGTACGGATTATACTGTGTATTATACAGTATGCGTGTACGGATTATACTGTATATTATACGCATGTTACGATATACTGTATTACATACAGCATGGTGTACGGATTATTACTGTATATTATACAGCATGGTGTACGGATTTCTGTATATTATACAGCATGTGTAGGATTATACTGTGTATTATACAGTATGGTGTACGGATTATACTGTATATTATACAGCATGGTGTACGGATTATACTGTATACTATACAGCATGGTGTAGGGATTATACTGTATATTATACAGCATGGTGTACGGATTATACTGTATATTATACAGCACAGTGTACGGATTATACTGTATATTATACAGCATGGTGTATGAATTATACTGTATATTATACAGCATGATGTACGGATTATACTGTACATTGTATAGCATGGTACAGGGATTATAATGTATACTGTACAGCAAATGCATGGCGGTTTCACCATGCTGGACAATATATCCCCTGTGCCATGCTGTACAATATACAGTATATACACAGTGTAGAGGTATACTGTATATGTATTGTGTTGCATAGAGTATACTCACACACAAACACACATGAATACTTACAGTTACTTGGCCCTTGGGGATCTCAGACGCCACTTCCACACTTTGGAGGGGGCTGCGGCCTTGTTCTCTCTTCTTTTTCCTGTTGCCGCGCTGCACTGGTTCTCCATGTCCAGAATCGCGGCATTAGGGAGGAGGCGGGGCCTGCTGGGAGCGCCGCACAGGAACGTCCTGACGAGCTAACGTCAGGACGTTAAGGGAAGTATGGTGTATGCCTGTTCCGAGCCCACCACAGCAGGGCTTCCCTATCGGAACAGGCATACACAATAAAATCCAGCTGCGGCAGTGAGCGGGCCAGGACAGGCCGTCAGCGGAGGCACGAAGTAAGCTGCGCGGCCGCGCGCCAGCGCAGCTTATAGGGAACACTGGCAATGATGCCATACTCTCCGCCCCTCAATCCTGTGCGGTGCTGTGCGGCGTCTATCACGGGCCCTTCTTGACATGTAAGCACTAAGCAGTGGACAGGATGTGGATATTTTAGAAGCGGTCGGCACACATGCGACCGCTCCTATTACGTCATTAAACACCGCAGTTATTAGGAAATGGTGATATCGCTATATCGCCATTTCTTAATACCGCGGTATACCGTAGACACCGGTATATCGCTCAACCCTACTGTGAGGGGGCACATAACTGGACATATTACTGTGAGGGGGCACATAAATGTTCATATTACTGTGAGAGGGCACATATCTGGGCATAACTACTGTGATGGGGCACATATCTGGGCATAACTACTGTGATGGGGCCCATATCTGTCATAACTACTGTGAGAGGGCACATAAATAGGCATAATTATCGTGGAGGGGGGCACATATCTGGACATAACTACAGTGAGGGGAAACATATCTGTCATAACTACTGTGAGGGGCATATATCTGGTCATAGTTATTGTGAGGAGGCACATAACTGGACATATTACTGTGAGGGAGCACATAACTGGGACATATTACTGTGAGGGGGCACATAACTGGACATATTACTGTGAGGGGGCAACATAACTGGACATATTACTGTGAGGGGGGCACATAACTGGACATATTACTGTGAGGGGGCACATAACTGGCATATTTACTGTGAGGGGGCACATAACTGGGCATATTACTGTGAGGGGGCACATATCTGGACATATTACTGTGAGGGGCACATAACTGGACATATTACTATGAGGGGGCACATAACTGGACATATTACTGTGAGGGGGCACATAACTGGACATATTACTATGAGGGGGCACATATCTGGACATATTACTATGAGGGGGCACATATCTGGGACATATTACTGTGAGGGGGCACATAACTGACATATACTGTGAGGGGCACATAACTGGATATTACTGTGAGGGGGCACATACTGGACATATTACTGTGAGGGGGCACATAACTGGACATATTACTGTGACGGGGGCACATAACTGGACATATTACTGTGAGGGGGCACATAACTGGACATATTACTGTGAGGGGCACATAACTGGACATATTACTGTGAGGGGGCACATAACTTGACATATTACTGTGAGGGGGCACATAAGCTGGGACATATGTTACTGTGAGGGGGCACATAACTGGGCATATTACTGTGAGGGGGGCACCTATCTGGGCATAATTATCGTGAAGGGGAACATATCTGGACATAATTACTGTGAGGGAGCACATAACTGGACATATTACGTGAGGGGGCACATAACTGGACTATTACTGTGAGGGGCACATAACGGACATATTACTGTGAGGGAGCACATAACTGGGACATATTTACTGTGAGGGGCACATAACTGGAAATATTACTGTGAGGGGGCACATAACTGGGCATATTACTGTGAGGGGCACATAACTGGACATATTACTGTGAGGGGGCACATAACTGGACATATTACTGTGAGGTGGCACATATCTGGGCATAATTATCGTGAAGGGGAACATATCTGGACATATTACTGTGAGGTGGCACATATCTGGACATATTACTGTGAGGGGGCACATAACTGGACATATTACTGTGAGGGGGCACATAACTGGACATATTACTGTGAGGGTGGCACATAAACTGGACATATTACTGTGAGGGGGCACATAACTGACATATTACTGTGAGGGGCACATAACTGGACATATTACTGTGAGGGGGCACATAATGGACATATACTACTGTGAGGGGCAATAACTGGACATATTACTGTGAGGGGGCACATAACTGGGCATATTACTGTTAGGGGGCACCTATCTGGGCATAATTATCGTGAAGGGGAACATATCTGGACATATTACTGTGAGGGGCACATATTACTGGACATATTATTACTGTGAGGGGGCACACATACTACTGGACATATTACTGTGAGGGGCACATAACTGAGGGGAACATATTACTGTGAGGGGGCACATAACTAGGCTTATTACTGTGAGGGGGCACATAACTGGACATATTACTGTGAGGGGGCACATATTAACTGGAGGGGGCACATAACTGGACATATTACTGTGAGGGGGCACATAACTGGACATATTACTGTGAGGGGGCACATAACTGGACATATTACTGTGAGGGGGGCACATAACTAGGCTGATTACTGTGAGGGGGCACATAACTGGGCATATTACTGTGAGGGGGCACAACTGGGCATATTACTGTGAGGGGGCACATAACTGGGCATATTACTGTGAGGGGGCACAACTGGGCATATTACTGTGAGGGGGCACATATCTTGCATATTACTGTGAAAAGGAAACATATGTGGGCATAACTACTGTGAGGGGGTACAATATTGGCATAAATACAGTGTGGTGGCATAAAGGGGGAATAATTACTACATGGGGGCATTGAGGGACTGGGTGGGATTAGGTGTTTAGTTATGTTTTGGGAGGAGTTAGAGGCGTGGCCTAGTGCAGCTTCACTCACAGCACATAGTGTCTCTCTTCCTTCTTTTCAAAAGTTGGGAGGTATGCATTGTGGCTCAATAACGGGCACTGTAGATTACAACGGACATTGAAGCTCATTAAAGGGCACTCTGGCTAACACTGCATACATAGCAATTCCATCAAATCTATCTATTATAGTAAATTCCCTTGGTTGGATCTGAGATATTCCAGGCAATTCAAATTCATTGTGTGCACACGTAGAAAGATGATTATGAAAATGGGGCTAATATTTTCCCGATATGCACCATACCGTATTCAGATACAGAATATGGAATTCCTAGTCACCCACTAAAAATTATTCATTAAAGTTGAAGGACAAAGCTCATTGTGATAAATGGGAGCAGCAAGTATGGTGGTGGGGAGATTGGAGTATAAAATGTCGGTTTACAATCCGTTGGCCAAAAGCAAAAAATGAAAAAAAGTGACTAATAAAATGTCCTGCAGTTTTCTAATATACCTGGATTACATTTCTTCACCATATTCAGCATCTCTGCTTGCTGTCAGTGAACAAGAGCCTCCTTCTTCTATATCAAGAAGCTGAAAACTGATCCCTAGGACTTGTTATACTGTATCCATCTAAGCAACTCTCTGTAAGCTCAGCACAGGATCAGCACAAAGCTTTCTCTTCTCCTGATATTTTGCTACAATGTATCAGCACAGGTAAAATGTATCAGACAGTGGAGGTCACAAAGCATTGTTCAGACAGGATCACAACTGTACCAAAGCTATAAGAAGTCTGTAAAGCTTTCTAGTCTAAACAAGAATGGTCAGTTCACTGGTTTGAAAATACTGAGAAAATGAAACACAATGTATATTAGAAAGTTGTAGGACTTTTCATTAGCTTTGTTTACAGAAGTTGAGACAATCCCTTTAAGGCAGAGGTCTGGTCGGGAATTGCTATGTGAGCAGTCCCTGGCTGTCTTACTGCGCCATTCCTGCTCTGTCTCTTTCCCTGCTGTCTCTGTACCGTCTCTTTCCCTCCTTACCACCCTCCACACACATCTACCCCCCATCCTCGTCCTCTCCAGGTCACAATCCAGTAGGTAGAGCCCCCACTTACTGCTCTGTCTCCCGGATCTCGGCTTCTCTCCTCCTGTCCTGATGTCTCTCCTTCGTTCCTCTGTCCCCTTCTCTGCTCCCCTTCGATTCCCTTCTTTATTTGTCTTTTGTCCAATATTCCTGAATTAAAGGCCGCACCCAGACACAAAAAATGTGAGCACTTGGGCAGCTGCTTGGCCTTGACACAGGGTCTGCATGTACTCATATGTAAGTATAGACGGCATCTACATGTCACACCTACCCTATGGATAACAGGAATGTCTTCACTATGGATCCACAGAGGACTATAGTTGCTGCTGTACAGGGCTCGGGTAGGGGTTCTAAGAGAAGGCAGACTATTCCATTGAATCTGAAAAAGCTTAAAGGGGATAGCCGACCATTAAAGACATAAAAACAACAGTAAATATTATAAAATAGCAAACAAGACTCCAATACTCACCTATCCAATCCCCTGCCGATCCAGCACAGAGGGCTGTATTATCAGTAGCTCAGCATCTTCAGCCGGCTCAGCACACCAGGACCCTCCACATACCTGTAGGAGCAGAGAGAGAGAAGGACTGAGCACGTATTTCCACTGCAGCACATTTACTGAGGTGGACACTAAAAGGCTGTTCAAAAGAAACAGCAGGTGGTGCTATATTAACATTATTCCTGCAATATCTGAGGATAAAAGCATTTTATTCAATGAGAGTAAATACAAAAAATGATTATTAGAATGGCCTGGCTTACATCCTGTATTATACTCCAGAGCTGCACTCACTATTCTGCTGGTAGAGTCACGGTGTACATCAGGGGTCCCCAAACCTTTTACACAGGGGGCCAGTTCACTGTCCCTCAGACCATAGGAGGGCCGGGCTATAAAAAACAACTATGAACAAATCCCTATGCACACTGTATATATCTTATTTTAAAATAAAAAAAACAAACATTGTGCCCCCATCAGACCTCAGATCAGCCCATTGTGCCCCCATCAGACCTCAAATCAGCCCACTGTGCCCCATATTAGCCCACTGTACCCTCATAAGACCTTCGATCAGCCCACTGTGCCCCCATCAGACCTCAGATCAGCCCACTGTGCCCCCATCTGACCTCAGATCAGCCCACTGTGCCCCCATTCAGACCTCAGATCAGCCCCACTGGGCCCCCATCTTACCTCAATCAGCCCACTGTGCCCCATATTAGCCCACTGTAGCCTCATAAGACCTCCGATCAGCCCACTGTGCCATCAGACCTCAGATCAACCCACTGTGACCCCATCTTACCTCAAATCAGTCCACTGTGCCCCATATTAGCCCACTGTACCCTCATAAGACCTTCGATCAGCCCACTGTGCCCCCATCAGACCTCAGATCAGCCCACTGTGCCCCCATCAGACCTCAGATCAGCCCACTGTGCCCCCATCAGACCTCAGATCAGCCCACTGTGCCCCCATCAGACCTCAGATCAGCCCACTGTGCCCCCATCAGACCTCAGATCAGCCCAGTGTCCCATCAGACTCGATCAGGCCCCACTGTGCCCCATCAGACCTCAGATCAGCCCACTGTGCCCCATCAGACCTCAGAACAGCCCACTGTGCCCCCATCAGACCTCAGATCAGCCCACTCTGCCCCCATCAGAATAAAATAAAAACTCTGTTACCTCTCCTGCGCCGCAGCTCCGCTCCGGGTCTGGCGCTCCTCTGTCTTCTCAGTTACCTGCGTGCAGCATCAGGTCAGAGTGCGCGCACTACTTCCTGGCCCTGTACACGGTCAGGACAGTGCAGCGTGGGCAGAAAAGGCAAAGGAGCATCGGACCTGGAGCGGAGCCGTGGCGCAGGAGAGGTAAGAGAATTTTTTTATCCGCCAGGAAAAGACAGAAGTGCAGCGGGGCCGGATAAATGGCCTCAGGGGGCCGCATGCGGCCCGCGGGCCGTAGTTTCGGGATCCCTGGTGTACATACATAACTTATCCTGTACTAATCCTGAGTTACATTCTGTATTACATTCCAGAGCTGCACTCACTATTCTGCTGGTGGAGTTACTATGTACATACATTACATTACTTATCCTGTACTGATCCTGAGTAACATCCTGTATTATACTCCAGAGCTGCTCTCACTGTTCTGCTGGTGCAGTCACTGTGTACATACATTACTATCCTGTACTGATCCTGAGTTACATCCTGTATTATACTCCAGAGCTGCACTCACTATTCTGCTGGTGCAGTCACTGTGTACATACATTACATTACTTATCCTGTACTGATCCTGAGTTACATCCTGTAATATACTCCAGAACTGCACTCACTGTTCTGCTGGTGCAGTCACTGTGTACATACATTACATTACTTATCCTGAGTTACATACTGTATTATACTCCAGAGCTGCAGTCACTAGTCTGCTGGTGCAGTCACTGTTTACATACATTACATTACTTATCCTGTACTGATCCTGAGTTACATCCTGTATTATACTCCAGAGCTGCACTCACTATTCTGCTGGTGCAGTCACTGTGTACATACATTACATATCCTGTACTGATCCTGAGTTACATCCTGTATTATACTCCAGAGCTGCACTCACTATTCTGCTGGTGGAGTCACTGTGTACATACATTTGGGGTGGTCCCAATGCTACGCTGGGTCCCACAGACACCGCTGAGCTGTCACCATGTGTTGCTGCTCTCCAGAAGGGATGGTAAGGCGTGGTGCACCCCAATGTGCTGATCCCTAACTGCAGAACACTAGGGGCTCTAACTGCTCTCCTTATATACAGTTTCTGGCTGAACTTCAATGATACTCGATGGCAATGACACAGCAGTTTTTCCAGACAAAAACAGGTTTTCAGACATAACAACAAAGCTAAACCAGACATTCAAAAGGCCAGTCTGTCTGGTTTTGGTGGTAAACAAGTCTGCCTTTTTCCCTCCAACACATGCTCTTCTTTAAATCCTATAGCAGCTATGGAAAATTACCAGCTTCTCATTCAAAGTCCCAAAAGTCTCTCAGTATTCATAAACCCCTTCCATAGTGCAATTGAACAGGATATACATCATATAACGTATAAAATGCAGTTACACAGTATTAAACAGTGCACTTTAACTCTTTCAAGTTCAATAAAATAAAAGTTTATAACTTTACATAGGGGAAATAAACTTCCCCAAATGTCTAGACTTCAAAGTACCCACTACACTACACAACTGCATCATGAATGATGCCATCTCCCTGATATTTATCTTAGAGCAGACGTTTGCGCTGATGCAACAAGGGATGGCAGAAAAAGAACAGCTTATGCATCTTGTTGGCCACCCGGTAGCTGTTGGGAACTCACATGGACAAAGTGGAGGAGGAGGATGAGTTAGTAGTGGCAGAGGAGGAGGCTACTGATGTAGACACCGGCCATGATGACCAATCATTGCAGTGGGGGGTGGAGCCAGAAAGAACTAGGTCCTCGGACACACCGGCATGCATGGTAACCTGTATGCTTGCTTACTTATTGACTGAGTATCATTTACATGAAGCAGCAGGAGTGTTTTTTATGTTCCATGCCAGGCTGACGCAAATCAGCAGATGGAGACTTACCACCTCAACACCTAGGTTCAGTCCTACCTGGACTCTGGCCTCTGACCCAATGGACTTCTGAGCAGAAAGACTGGAGCAGTAGATGGAACTGGTCCAATATGTGTTCTTTGTAATGTCTTGTCCAGCTTCCACTGTCATCTCAGAGAAGGTTTTCAGAGCACCAGGTGACAAGGCCACCGTATGCCACTCCATCATGTTCTGCACCATATGGCTGCTGCTGCCATTGCCACTACCATTGCCCCTACAACCAATAACATTACTACTATTACACCAACACAGCTGCACACCTATCTACTGCTTTGTCTGTTCCATGGTGTGCTGCTGCTACTGCTGCCGCTACTATTACTGTCACTATCATCCCTACACAACTTACCCTTTCCACATCCACACTGAAGGTTTTCCAGGCTTGTTCAGAACAAGCCACTGTTTATTATGTGTATAAACATGGGCAGGCATTCTGTCCCCATTAAGGCATAATTTCTGGATACTGGTGCAGAACAAGCAACATTTCATTCTGGTATTAGAGTGTGTGTATAAGCAAGGGTAGGGATCTGACCCGTTAATGCATCAATTTTGGACGCTTGGTACCAACAAGCCACAGTTCTTTTTGAATCCCATAACACTGTGTGTGTTTAAACACCATCTGCCCCTGATAAGGAACAATTTTTTGAAAGCTTTGTATTATGAAAAAGCGTAACGCATGAACTGTTTGTTTATGCTGTCAAAAAACGTTTACCCATAGCTATGTATGTTAGTGACACTCTGACGTTATTTGCTATTGCTGTCTGTAACAGCGGGTGCTGTGCGCCGCTGTTCTCCTGCTTACCGCTGCGGTCCCAGGCGCCGTGTTCGGCGGTGATCTGCTGCCAGTGCTACCCCATTCACCACTGCAGGCCTGGGTTCTGTCCTTACAGGTTCTGTTTGTTCTGGGATCCGCTCCACAGTTTCCTTTCAGCCCTGGCCACAGCATGCTTGCTGCTTCTTCCCTGCAGCACTTCCTTTAGGGCTTGCGCGCATCACTTCCTGTGCTTTATGAGTTAGATCATGTGACCTCGCTGACCAATCCTAGCCCTCCTGCCTGTATATAAGTGGCTCAGTCCCTTCCGAGATGCCTGAGTGTCAAGGTCCTAGTGTCCTGCTAGGTTGCTGCTATCTGTGCTTATGTTCCTGTGTACCTGACCCGTGCTTATGTTTCTGGACTCCCCTACCTGCTTGCCTTGACTCTCCTGTTGCCGACCCGAACTTCCTGACCTGTACCTGTGCCGCCTGCCATGACCTATTGCTTGTTTGACTTTGCCTCTGCCTCATCCTTTGGTCCTGCAATGTTGCTACGTCTGTAGCTCTGGTACCTACTGGTCCGCCTGGGCCAGCTGCTTCGTGTGCCAATCCTTCTCAAGTGGTAGCGACCTGGTGTTCCTCTCGGAAAAGTCTATCCCCACCATCAGGGGTACTGTGAAGATCGAGGGGTTCACTTAGACAACACCCTTAGAGGAGGTTGGACACGTGGTACAGTGGGTTCACACCCGCTGGTTCGTGACACTGTCATTGTGTTTAGGAGTTTAGGGAGAGGGGAAAGAGAAAGCAAAGATGAAATTTAAAAAAGAGAGAACGACAAGATAAAAAATCTGAGTCCCAGGAGGCCAATACCGATTTTCAGGCTAATTAGAGTACTTTTGCTTCATTTAGAATCGATTTGGCCACAAATCAAATTCTTGGAAAAATTTGAAGAATTGGACATGAAACAAATTTCAAGAAGCTCCCTCATCTCTAGTACACGGAATAGTGTTGTGTTATACTGTGCGCCGAGGCCATGCAGATCTGACAGATTAGGATTTATTATTAGCACATGCACATCTGAGGCCCTGTGCATATGTGATTAATGTATACAGTGACCCGTATCAAAGTCTCCTAGGTTATTTGTGGTGTGTTTTACTTTTCTGCCTTAACGAATAGTGAATGTTGATGAAGTTTTATGCAGCTACAGCCTTTGTAATGTCTTTCTGGTTGGAGCTTCTTGATACAATAGGAGGTTTTTCAAGCAGCTTTAAAGAGCACCAAACCCGAATCGAGGGATAGGAACGGCACCTGATGTAAAAGAGGCAAATAAGAGGCAAAAAAAGTTAAGCAAAGTAAGACATTAAGACGGTTGTATCCTACAGTTACAGCTCTCCTGCAAATCTATGGTCATGTTTTCTTGAGCAGGCCTATAATCCCCTATAAACAAACGTACGGTTTTCAGTAAGAGAACCAGAAGGCTGCAAAATATTTCCTAAATTAGTATCGGGCTTTGGAAGCCAGAACGTTCAGAGATGGTTGCAAGCTACTGATGTTTTTCGAAATTCCCATTGCTACTGCTGTATTGAAAAGGTAAAACGTGTCTGAATTTGAGCGACACCGGCAGAAATGCAAGCTGAAGTCAACATTAATGGAAAAGGAGACCCTGACATCTGACCCAGTGTTCTGCTGAGAACAAGGAACCAAGAAGTGAACCTGCTACTAAATGATTTGTCTAAAATGGTGTCAAGCTTTTCAATTTCGATAGTTCTCAGCCACATTCAGCAGCATGTTCGCCCTCTAAAGATATCTCCAGGGAGTGAGCGGTTAAAAGTTCCCAATTTTGGTCCAGAAAAAAAAATGTAAGGAGCAACACAGGACAGAAGCCAAACGGCAATAATGGGAAGTACAAAGCAAACTACAGCAGAATGAAACTTTAGTAAGTGAATGTTACAGAGGATCTGTGAAAAGTGAGTGACCTTATGCCTAATAAAAAGTTCAGTGACCAAACAGATTTGAGAGCAAAGTGCAGGACCTGAGACCTGGGGGTATCTGCAATTATTGTAAATGGTTATATTTTGTTTGTGTACTGTATAGTGTATGTTTTGGCTGGAACAGGGCTAAGCGCCTTGTTCAGTCGGTTCATCTTGCTTCCTGCCAGGAGAGGCAGTTCCTGTTGAGAGACAGAGAGGAGAGGAGGCACACTGCAGAGCTCCTGCGAGAACAACTAAAGACATCCTCAAGTAGATCCTTGAGGGGCCAGAAAGCAGACTGGCCAGCTAACTGTCACGAACGTGCCGGGACATACTGACATTCCTGCAACAGGTGGCAGGAGGTCAGTGAGGTTGGCAACACATGGGTTAATCTGACAGGTTCTCTTTGGTTGTTTTGTTGTTGCTGACATTCCACATTATACTTTCTGTAGCATCTGTGGCCTGCTGGTGTGTAATTCTCAGTGGAGATCTCGTGGCTGCCATTTTCTACTGGAAAGTTAAGTATTTTCCTTTTTGCATTTTTGTATTATTTGTGTGTATCCCTTCCCTGTGTTTGGTAATTGGGCCTGAGGGGAGACTCCTGTTCGTCCAGGTTGGTGGAGGAACAGTTGGACTCATTCCTGACATTAGCTTCAGGGTCCTACAGGGACAGTTAGGGTCCTAGGTAACCTGCGTATGAACTCTCCTACCTTAGAAGCCTGTTCATACTGGTTGTTAGTCAGGACTGGAGTCAGGGTTTCTCTAGGAGGTGTCCATCTGCCTTCCCTAGTCTCCAGGCGTAATCTCCATTTCCTTTCCCCCCCTTTCCCTCCTGTGCTTGGTGTGGTATCTTCCCCCCACACCAGAGCGTGACACTAACACCTGCATCAAAGACATTGGCTGAAGGTAAGGGACTATGGCCAAGACACCCATCACCCTGATTACCACTAGGCCACTTACAATACAAGTCTAGCTCTGTCAGTGGACATCTACACATACAAGGGCTAAATTGCAGCCATCCAGCCTGCCTCCATATTCCTTAGTGGTTCCAGAAAAATGCACTTGGTATCCGATGCCATTGAATGTACCAAAAGTTATACGTTGCACTGTAAAAAGAGACTGATCTACATTCATTTCTGGCCTCATTCTTCAAACTGCATTTCCACTGCACCGGCCTGAGAGAGTACACAGTGACATAACATCAGAGGCACTACCACTCCTATCCTCTAAACCGGCTCCTCAGGGGCTCTCTGCAAAAGTAGTTGAAGACCTGTTTTGCAGGTGGTGCCTTGGGTCATATTGCTAAATATTGCAGATCTCACGGTTATGAAACATAGAGAAAATATCGTTCAACTAAATATTTTACATACGGTCATACCGGCCATTTATCTAGAAGGAGCCGCTCTGCAGGTAATGTCAAGCTTTTAATAGATCCACTACTTCTGGGAACAAAAAGAAATATTTCCCCTCCAGGCAAAGTTTCAGTAAAAGGAGTTCCTCCCAGCCTTTTGTGTCTGATGATATAAAACTAGCAATTGCCAGAAAAATGTCTCATTTCTAAGTGGTAAGAGCTAGGAGATGGCGCCAATGTTTTGTCTTGGTTGACACCACAGTGTATGAATACACTAGCTGAAGGACCTGGCTTTGCACGGTATATTTAATCTATTTCATTTAATGTTTGTGTGTCTTTAAAAGATTATCGACAGTATCCACTATAACAGTGACATCTACAGCACCCCACTCCTTAACAATGACCCCCCATCTCCTTAAAATGGGACCTCCACAGCAGCCACCCCCTTAACTTTGACCTTTACAGCAGCCTGCCCCTTTAACAGTGAGTTCCACAGCACCCCACCCCCTTAACAGTGGCCTCTACAGCACCCGCCCCTTAACACTCACCATAGGTTACAATCCCCTTAACTGACCTCCACCATTCCCGGCCCCTTTAACAGAGACCTCCACAGCACCTGCCCCTTTAACAGGGACTGCCACAATATCTTGCTCCATTAACAGTGACCACACAGTACCCCGCTGCCCCTTTAATAGTGGCCTCCACATTCCCCTCCTCCCTTAACAGTGACCTCACAGTACCCCACTGCCCCTTTAATAGTGGCCTCCACAGTCCCCTCCTCCCTTAACAGTGACCTCCACAATTGCCTGCCACCTTAACAGTAACATCCACAGTGCCCTCCCCTTTAACAGTGACCTCCACAATGGCCACCCCTTTATTAGTGTCCTCCACAGTATCCCATCTCCTTTACCATGATTTCCACAACACCCCGCCACCTTAACAGTGTCCTCTACAGCAATCTGACCCTAAACACTGACCTCCATAGCGGACCGTCCCCTTAACTGTGACCTCCACAGCAGCCTGCCCCTTGGGTGGCCAGAGGTCCGCTTTTAGGCTGGACAGTCCAGCTTTCAGACTCCCTGTCCTCCCTCCCTGTCGGTGCAGAGCCTGGACGGACGCAGTGATGTCCTTTTGAACAGCTCACTCTCAGACAGCAGCACTGTGTAGTCTGAGCATGAGCTGCAGGGAGAAAGGTACCCTCCCTCCCTCCCACCCCTGCAGCTGACAGAAATTGATTTTTACCTTCATTTTTTCAATCAATGTCGGCTGCGGAGTGGGAGTGGGCATGGCCCATCCAGTTCAAGGTGCGGGGGCACTGTAACCTCCACAGCACTCCGCTTCCTTAACAGTGTAATCCACAGCACCCTGCACCTACAGCAGTGAAATAAAATGACTGGGTTGTTATGGAAACCTGGTGTAAAACTGTGTGTATGTGGAGACTAAGGACCTGCGAGCTTCTATTGGCTGATAAGGAACATGTGACTGTGTGTATGACAGTTGGCATATGAAGAGAAAGATCTGCAGGCTTCTATTGGCTAATATAGGTCATGTGATGTGCCATATTTTTTATTTTTCTTTAGGAATATCTCAGGAACGGTACGTCCTAGAGAGCTGAGACCTGGTCTAAAACCTTCCCGGACACCTGATGTACCTGTGTGCCAAATTTTGTGATTGTAAATGTGACGTTGTGGATTCCTTTAGCGGACATACACACACACACACACATACATACACTCAGATTTATATATTAGATAATGAAGTATGTGGTACCACCAGTCTTCAGTAATATGAAAGTGCACAAAATGGGTGGTTGATCATGTACGTTCATACAGGGAGGTCACCCCAAACACCCACACCTCTGTACATGCATATTCATGGAGTTTGAGGAGACGGTGGAGGCATAAAGTATTTGTGAAAACCATCATAGGTTCTTTAATACTGGTGTTGGTCTTATTGCCTTTTAGAGAGCAGCCATGATTCCGGGAATGGTGCTAAATATCAGCCATAATGCAGCAGTGACCTCGGGAGGATTCAAGGACGACTTTCTTAACTTTGTGATGGATGGAGATATAATTAAAGAAATAAAGTAACAATTCAGGCCAAACATATAGATGAGAGACCAAGATGAAGACTGACCATTCTTCTCGCTTGATTTATTTTTCTCTTCCGTCTTTTCTGGGGTTAGGAGACTTAGTATATAAATACTCCAGAGCTGCACTCACTATTCTGATGGTGGAGTCACTGTGTACATACATTACTTATCCTGTACTGATCCTGAGTTACATCCTGTATTATACTCCAGAGCTGCACTCACTATTCTACTGGTGCAGTCACTGTGTACATACATTACTTATCCTGTACTGATCCTGAGTTACATCCTGTATTAAGGTCCTTTTACACGGGCCGATTATCGGCCGAAAAATCGTTCCTAGGAACGCTAGTGCCGATAATTGGCCCGTGTAAAAGTGGCCCTAATCAGCTGACGAACGAGCAAAACGCTCGTTCGTCGGCTGATTGGATCTTTTGGTTTCTACAAAAGATCCAATCTGTCGGGCGCACATCGGCCTGTGTAAACAGGCGATGTGCGCCTGACAGTATGGAGCTTCCCGGCCGCACGAGTGATACAGCGATCACTCGTGCGGCCCGGCGCTCGATTCATCGGGCCGTGTAAAGGCTCCGTGCCCGAGCGCCGATATCGCTGATTGGTGCTCGGGCAGGGAGACACATCGGCCCGTCTAAAAGGGCCTTTATACTCCAGAGCTGTACTCACTATTCTACTGGTGCAGTCACTGTTTATGTACATTACATATCCTGTACTGATACCGAGTTACATCCTGTATTATACTCCAGAGCTACACTCACTATTCTACTGGTGCAGTCACTGTGTACATACATTACATATCCTGTACTGATACCGAGTTACATCCTGTATTATACTCCAGAGCTACACTCACTATTCTGCTGGTGCAGTCACTTTACATACATTACTTATCCTGTACTGATCCTGAGTTACATCCTGTATTATACTCCAGAGCTGCACTCACTATTCTGCTGGTGCAGTCACTGTGTACATACATTACTTATCCTGTACTGATCCTGTGTCACATCCTGTATTATACTGCAGAGCTGTACTCACTATTCTGCTGGTGCAGTCACTGTGTACATACATTACTTATCCTGTACTGATCCTGAGTCACATCCTGTATTATACTCCAGAGCTGCACTCACTATTCTGCTGGTGCAGTCACTTTACATACATTACTTATCCTGTACTGATACCGAGTTACATCCTGTATTATACTCCAGAGCTACACTCACTATTCTACTGGTGCAGTCACTGTGTACATACATTACATATCCTGTACTGATACCGAGTTACATCCTGTATTATACTCCAGAGCTACACTCACTATTCTGCTGGTGCAGTCACTTTACATACATTACTTATCCTGTACTGATCCTGAGTTACATCCTGTATTATACTCCAGAGCTGCACTCACTATTCTGCTGGTGCAGTCACTGTGTACATACATTACTTATCCTGTACTGATCCTGAGTCACATCCTGTATTATACTGCAGAGCTGTACTCACTATTCTGCTGGTGCAGTCACTGTGTACATACATTACTTATCCTGTACTGATCCTGAGTCACATCCTGTATTATACTCCAGAGCTGCACTCACTATTCTGCTGGTGCAGTCACTTTACATACATTACTTATCCTGTACTGATCCTGAGTTACATCCTGTATTATACTCCAGAGCTGCACTCACTATTCTGCTGGTGCAGTCACTGTGTACATACATTACTTATCCTGTACTGATCCCGAGTTACATCCTGTATTATACTCCAGAGCTGCACTCACTATTCTGCTGGTGGAGTCACTGTATACATACCGTACTTATCCTATACGTAACCTGAGTTACATCCCAGACCAATAACTCTATGTACAATGTTTGAAGATTGGTGTAAGTTGTTTTAGTAAGACCTCATGCATACAACTATATTATTTTGCAGTCTGCAAAACGCAGATGATGTATTTGAATTTTAAAAAATAATTTATGATTTTGCCTTTTAATTGCATCTTGGATAAAAAACATAAAGATAAAACTAAAGCGATGAACCTAATCTGTGTAATCCCCTGACATACAGATAGGCTCAGATCCTGGAGGTTTTCCCTTCTGTATTAGAGAATGACGCTCAGGCAGCTGTGATCCCGTGCACTGTCCCTGAGACGCCACCTCCACTTCTCCCTGTACGTCCACTGATTCGCTTCGCCTGGATCTCTGGCCGTCTTCCCAGCTATCTTCTCACTGCTTCGGAATTTCTGGAAAATGACCTGTTACACTGTGGCAGCTGCACCCGTCCCTCCCTCTCGCTCACACTGCAGCACAGCTCAGCTATAATCAATTGGAATTACAATATCACTGTGTACATGAAATACAGAGTACGGCCACGGAGGACAGATACAATCAGATCTGGACACCTCATACTGCAATCTCATGGCTCACAGATAAAATGCAGCAACATATTGAAATCAATAGGGATCCCGGGGATCATGGATGTTAGAACAAACCCTAATAGATAATCATTATGTGTATGGAGGGCAAGTGGACCCTTCTGGCCATGGACCCAGGGGCACTAATCAGATGCCCAGTTTGCCTCAGAAACTTTTCTCACAAGGTACTGGAACATACTGTGATCATGGGGTGAATTTATTATATCATGCCCTTAACTCGAGAATTCTGGCTTAAAAAGTTGCAAAATAGGGATTTGCAACTTTTGCAATTTAGACCATCCTTTCCAATTTTGAAATGCAGGTTAGAGAGTGAGCACG
>ONZH01030340.1:0-40399 GCA_900303285.1 Rhinella marina | reverse complement strand
GTGTATGAACACCAGGTATGAGAAATTACTTTGCAAGAGAACGCACAGTACAGTTGCCAATTATAAGGCCTATATATTTTATAGTTCAAGGTACACAGCAGTAGTGCCAAATATAGTTTGGTATGTAGCAGAGCACCTAATACACAAACTAATGCCTCTCTCTGTCCCTACTCCAGCAGCTATCCCTGAATACAGCAGACGTTCTCTGCAGAGTGTATATTGTAGTAAAGCTATCACTGCACTATAGTAGCCCTGATAAGGGCTTTTAATCACGCTCCTGCCTGTCCAACAACTAAAACCTATCTCTCCCTTCTCCAGCCTCTGTCCCTGACTAAGTTCACGCAGCATATGCGTACGAGCAGGAAGAGCTGAGTTTTTAATATTCAAGGTCACATGGTTTTTCCAGCCAATGCATGCAGACGCCGTTTTCGCGCTGCCAGCGTGCTCAGCGTGCCTGTCATACCCCCCCTGCATGGTGATTGGTGGAAAAAGAGCGCCAGGGAGGTGGGAGGGGAAACGAATTCTAAGTGCGCCATCGCCGTTATACTCGAAAGAAATCGAGCACGCCGAATATCGTAGTATTCGATCGAATACCAGCTCGATCGAACACTACTCGCTCATCTCTAGTAAGGGCCCCACGTGATGCTGGGTGTACCGCAGAGTCTCCTGGCTTGTGATTGGCTGAGTTTATAGGCGCCAAAAATGCACAATGCGGAAGTTGCCATTTCCTCGAGCATGGCGAGATACTCGTCCGAGCAGCGAGCACTTACGAGTACCCTAATACTCGAACGAGCACCAAGCTCGGACGAGTATGCTCGCTCATCTCTAGAAAGGGCCTCTTTAAGCATGGAAACTGGCGTGTGAATAAGGATTTATGCAGCGAGCTCTGCAAAAGGGCTAGGGTCTTATCCATTGCACTTTTCTTGCAAAATGTTCAATAATATTTTTGATAAAAATTAATACTTTTACCTGTGGTCCCCCATATTACATAAGGATTGGCCATGGCTGCTTAACATATTTTACACTCTGTTCATTATGGTTTGTTTATCATATTCCAAATCTTTTAGGATTATATCTCTGTTGATTAATTAGAATACATTTATGTCTGTGCTGCGGAGACTGTCGGGGACCTCTCTGGGATCTCCAGATTTAAATCACTCCACATTCAAACATATAAAAGGGCTGGATTTTGAAGCTTTATTTCATTATCTGACTATTCCACTGACATCACAAATATTATATGTTATTTTAATTATTTTTATTTTAAAGCAGAATCATTAAGTTATTTGATGTAACATCAGCACATCACAGGTAATGCTGCAGTGAGCCTAATGCATGGAGCCATCAGATGGATGTAATATCTGCTCCAAAATCTTGTATTATACTGCAGTCATGTAGACATGTCTCAGGCCCAGTATCACCATGGACTGGTGGAGGCTATTAGAGATAAGCAAGTATGCTCGTCCGAGCTTGGTGCTCGTTCGAGTATTACGGTACTTGTAAGTGCTCGCTGCTCGGACGAGCATCTCGCCATGCTCGAGGAAATGGCATCTCCCGCATTTTGAATTTTTGGCGCCTATAAACTCAGCCAATCACAAGCCAGGAGACTCTGCGGTACACCCAGCATCACGTGGGGCCCTTACATCAGCTGTCCACCCACCACAAACCACAATCCGTATTTTCTGTCCAGGTGACCCATACTGTACGTCACGTAATTAAAAAAGGTCTTTTGCTCTCACTGATACAGCTACATTACAAAAATCTCTGTGCAACATTTGTCTGGGTTGCACTTAAGCAGACCAAGTCTGCCTAATCTAATAGTTTCAGTGTAATTGCTCCATACTGCACGGTACGTAATAACATACGTAATTTTGCTCTAACTTATCCACCTATATATTTCTTGTTCAGATTGAACAAGTTTGTGGATTTCAGTACAGCAGGCCCATTTTTTTTTGTACATATAATACACTTATATACAGAAAATGTTGAACCCCAGGGCTAAGGGTCGAGGACGAGGGCGTGGGCATTCAATTACTGCAGGGGGCAGAGGCCGTGGTCCTGGGCAGGGTGAGACAGTACCTGCTGATGAGGGAGCAGGGGGAACTCCGCAGAGCTACACTCCCTAGCTTCATGTCTCAACTTACAGGGACACGTGGTAGAGGACTGTTGAAACCACAACAGTGCGAACAGCTGATGTCGTGGATTGCGGACAATGCTTCAAGTAATTTGTCCACCAGTCAGTCTTCCACGCAGTCCACCCACGTTACCCAAGGGAGCACTCCTCTGGCTCCTCCACCTCAACCTCCTTGCCCCCAGTCTGCCCCCTCCGGCATACTCTGAGGAACTGTTTTCTGGACCCTTCCCAGAATCACAAACCACTTCTCAGATTGCTGCTGACCTCTTTCCCGATGCCCAAGTTTTCCAACTGTCGCAGTCTGTGGATGATGATGATGACAATGTTGACTTAGTGGAAGAAGTGTGTAAAGAGGTGTCGGACAATGAGGAGACACGGTTGTCAGACAGTGGTGAAGTTGTTGTCAGGGCAGGAAGTCCGAGGGGGGAGCAGACTGAGGAATCGGAGGATGATGAGGTGACTGGCCCAAGCTTGGTTGATAAGCCGAGTGAAGACTGTGTTTCTGAGGCGGAGGCGAGTGCTGCACCAGAACAGGTTGGATGAGGCAGTGGTGTGGCCAGAGGGAGAAGCAGGGCCAGAGCTGGTGCATCAGCAGCAACTGTTTCACGTAGTGAAGCTCCCGTGGCGAGGCCTAGATGTTCGCAAGTCTGGAGGTTCTTTAAAGAAAGTGAGGATGACCGACGGACTGCGGTGTGCAACCTGTGCCACACCAGGATCAGGAGGGGTGCCACCACTACTAGCCTAACCACCACCAGCATGTGCAGGCATATGAGTGCTAAACACCCCACTCAATGGAACCAAGGCCGTTCACCACCTCCTGCGGGTCACACCACTGCTCCTTCCCCTGTGTCACTCGCTGCCTCTGCTAGTCAACCCTCTGCCCAGGACCCTGGCTCGAGCGCCTCCCGCCAGAAAACCACACCTTCGCCTCCACGATCCTCCACAGCGTCCACCAATGTGTCCCAGCGCAGCGTTCAGCTGTCTTTACAGCATACGCTGGAGCGCAAGAGGAAATACAGTTCCACCCACCCACATGCCCAAGCCCTCAACGTCCACAGCCCTATAGGCTGGTAGAGACCGAGGCCTTTCACAATCTCATGGCGGTGGCTGCCCCTCAGTATACGGTCCCCAGCCGCCACTATTTTTCACGATGTGCCGTCCCATCCCTACACCAGCACGTGTCACAGAACATCATCCGTGCCCTGACCAACGCTGTTTATGAGAAGGTCCACCTAACCACGGACACGTGGACAAGTGCTGCCGGGCAGGGACACTATATATCACTGACGGCACATTGGGTTAACTTGGTGGAGGCTGGGACCGAGTCTGACCCTGGGGCTGCTCATGTACTGCCCACACTGAGGATTGCGGGGCCTACCTCGGTCACGGTCTCTCAGACGTACTATGCCTCCTCCTCCGACCCCTCCTCCTCCTCCACCTCTTCCTCCAAATAACCATCCGTGGGCACGGCGCCTTCAGTCGGTAGCTCTAGGCGCAGAAGCAGTGCCATGGGTAAGCTCCAGCAGGCGGTGCTCAAACTGCTGAGCTTAGGTGACAAAAGGCACACCGCCCAAGAGCTGTTACAGGTCATCACGGCGCAGACCGATCTGTGGCTGGCACCGCTGAATCTCAAGCCAGGCATGGTTGTGTGTGATAACGGACATAACCTGGTGGTGGCTCTTCAACTCGGCAGACTGACACATGTAGCATGCCTGGCCCACGTGTTCAATCTCAAAGTTCAGCGGTTCCTTTAAGACATACCCCAATCTGTCTGATTTGCTCACCAAGGTGCGCCGCATCTGTGCGCATTTCCGCAAGTCGACCACAGATGCTGCCACTCTCAGGGCAGCGCAGCGCCACCTACAACTGCCCGCTGTACAGAAAGATGGTGAGGGAGTACCTAGCTGACCATACCAACGTTCGTACCGATCACTCTACTCCATACAACTACTGGGTTTCAAAGCTGGACACGTGGCCTGAACTGGCGCTGTACGCCTTGGAGGTGCTGGCCTGCCCTGCCGCTAGCGTGTTGTCAGAGCGGGTATTCAGTGCAGCTGGTGGGGTCATCACTGATAAACGTACATGCCTGTCAACTGACAGCGCTGACAGGCTGACGCTTATTAAAATGAACAAAGCCTGGATTTCACCAGAATTCAAATCTCCTCCGGGGGAAAGCAGCTAAAGATTAACATTACTTATGTATCCGATTCCTCTTCTCTACTCCTCCTCCTCCTCCTCCTCCTCCTCCTCCTTGTCGTCTTTGCCTAACGCTGACCCAAAAAACGCAATTTTTTAGGGGTCCAACTGGCATTCTTTTACCACAATTTTTCCGGAGGTCCACCTACAGGCCCTCTCTCTAAACAATTTTTCCGGAGGTTCACCTACAGGCCCTCTCTCTAAACAATTTTTCCGGAGGTCCACCTACAGGCCCTCTCTCCAAACAATTTTTCCGGAGCTCCACCTACAGGCCCTCTCTCCAAACAATTTTTCCGGAGGTCCACCTACAGGCCCTCTCTCTAAACAATTTTTCCGGAGGTCCACCTACAGGCCCTCTCTCCAAACAATTTTTCCGGAGCTCCACCTACAGGCCCTCTCTCCAAACAATTTTTCCAGAGGTCCACCTACAGGCCCTCTCTCTAAACAATTTTTCTTTGCACCTATTTGGGTGCTTCCCTAACATGTGATGGGTATGTGCCTCGCCTTTCTTGGTCTGGGTGAGCACAATTGCCATGAGGGTAACCACCAGGCTGTTGCCTGAAAATTTGGGGTAATGGTGGGATTAGGCAGCCTCAGAGGCATCCATGCATGCTGCCCCTGCTGTTTCCTGTCCATTTCCGTGGTGTTTTCATCATTTTCTGATGTTTCCAGGTTTTCACCCAGCCTTCCCTAGGCAGAGCCTTGGTCCCCTGCAAAAATGCTCGAGTCTCCCATTGACTTCAGTGGGGTTTGTCACTCGAAACGAGCACCCTAGCATCGGGAAAAGTTTGTCTCGAATAACGAGCACCCGAGCATTTTAGTGCTCGCTCATCTCTAGAGGCTATCCTGGAGTATGTAGTTTTAAAGGGAACCTGTAATCAACTTTATGCTGCCCATACTAACAGCGGAATAAAAATAGATACAGGTGAGCTGCCGCTGAAATCAGCATTTCTGTCACTAATTTATGCTGCCTTCAATGAGGTCAGCATAAAGTTGATAACAGGTTCCCTTTAAGGAATGCTTGTCTTCATCTCTTTACTGAGGTACTGTCCATGCCGCTTGGGTTCTGTTTAGACCAATTTCCTCAAAACAATCTCTGAAAGGTAGTAAGCTTATAATAAGGACCCCCTAAAATCAGCTTCCATCAGCTCGCTTCCATATCCATCACTTTAGTAGGACATCAGCTGCCTCTCTGGGTACAAAGAGTCTGTTTGGTGCAGGTTGACACATGCAGAAGAATCTAACATTCAAGTCCAATAAGAACTAGCAATCTTTATTTAGCCTACGTGAGTTCGGTACAACAGATTATCTCTTTTATGTCTTGCATTACATCAAAATGGGATTCGAAGTTTGTTACTTTTTTTTTTTTAAACCGGTCCTTTCTTCTAACCTGTGGAAGGACTACAGTTTAGTCAATATTGACCCGTCCTTCGCTCCACCAACACCACCATCTCTGCTGCAGTCACACAGGCTGTGGCCTCTTCTGACCAGTTCCCGACTGGATGCGTGCTCTTCTTTTTCTGTTTTCTGTAATCCATAGTCTTCAGGGTTTCACTTTTACCGTGTTCCCTGTTGGTAATACTGACATTATGACTTGATTCTGCAGGTGAGAACGATTATGTTGCTACAAAATTTTTTTGCTTTTTGTTATGTTTTATTGCTTAAAAACATAAATAAAGAAATCTTTTTTACATATAGATTGCTTTGTGTTGCCCTAAGTTTTTATTTTTTTTTAAATTTTTTTTCTGCTTGCAGAGCTTGATGCATAATGCAGCCCGCACCCACAAGTGATGGGGTGGGACAAGCTCCTGATGTAATATTACGGCATGGAGCGGGAACAACACTGCTGCCAGGACATAATAGTACATCACTGGACATTAAAGGTCATTATTTGCTTACATACCAGCAGTGTGAAAGATTTATGGTATCTAAAATTATTTTAGTCGAAACACATGGTGCCCCTACTATCTCTGGTGTACCCCTTGTCACCTGTGCCTCCATTATCTATGTTGCCCCCGCTATCTCTTGTGCTCACACTATTTCTGGTGCCTCCATTTTCGTTGGTGGCTCATAATCTCTGATGTCCCCACTGTGCGCTCTCCCTATCTCTCCTGCCTCTATTATCTCTGGTGGCACATTATCTCTGGTGGGTGAGTATCTCTGATGCCCACCACTATCTCATGTGCTCCAGCTGTCTCTTGCGCTTCCATTATATCTGGTGGTTCACTATGTCTGGTGGCACATTTTCTCTGGTGGCTCACTATCTCTGATGTCCCCACTATGTGCTCTCCCTATCTCTCCTGCCTCTATTATCTCTGGTGGGTGAGTATCTCTGATGCCCACCACTATCTCATGTGCTCCAGATGTCTCTTGCGCTTCCATTATATCTGGTGGTTCACTATCTCTGATGCCCCATTATTTCAGGTGCCCCCACTATTCTGGGTAAGGACCTTCTTTCTTTATTCAGCAGGACCTGCAATGACGTCACCGCGTTTACCATGTGGTAAGCGTGGTGACGTAATTGCAAGTCCTTTTGCAGGTCTTACAGAAAGAAGAAAGAAGAGGATACCGGCTGCGCGATCTGGTGGATGAGGTGAGTTTTTAAAATTATTTTTAACCCCTTAATGGCCATTTTATTTAGCATTCTATCTTAAGAATGCTATTACTTTCCGTTATAACCTTTTTCTAAGAGAAAATAATAAAATCACCCGAACACCGAACCCAAACCATGAACTTTAGTAAAAAATCTGGGTTTGGGTCCAGGTCCCGGTACCCAAACTCGCAAAGTTTGGTACGCTCATCTCTAATGCTGAATAATTAAGTGTCAACTCTCTCTCTCTGGTTGGTGCTGCATACAAAGAGACCGTGCACCAATTTATCTTGTTGACTATAAGAAAGCCTTCAATGAGATACTGTAACCACTAAACTTGTTGCCTGTCAAAGACAGTTGTAACTGTAAGCTTCTTACCCCAGGAAGTCAAGCAAACACTGCTTTTTTAAGATATAACTACACCTGCCTGATTTCTTCTGCCACGTGCACGGGCATACCACTCGAGGCGAGAAATGTCCTCCAATTTTCTGTAAGAGGATCTTGCCAACACGATGACATACAAAACACCCCCATCCCCTTAAAAGTCTATCCTTTTGATTCTCCAACATAAAGGCCCCAACAGAAAATTTAGTGCAGAGAATCAGGTACACAACATTGGCTGTAGAACACGTGAATGTCCCAGGGATCTTATAGTCCTGTTGTGTGTGGGGGATCCGGATCTTGTCTGTGGTCACTACATGGGAACAGGTCTTGCATCTCCTTACAAAGGTTTATTTATGTGTGGAAGAGGTCAATAAACTAATTACTGTAGATGGTTTTTAAGAATTGGAGTAGTGGGGGATCTGGCAATGTTGGTCATTCTTCTGTAGGACTTGGTGTACTTTGGTTTCATACAGTATTTCTAGTTGTCGGTTGGGTTCATGATGGTTCTACTCTTTTTTGTTGACATCTGGGTATCAAATGGTTCCGGTGATTTGATCATCAATGTAGGCAGGATTGTAGACCTGTCATTTTGAGATGGTTTAAATGTTTGTTCCTGTCTGAATAGAAGAAACAGATGCAATTATATCTAATGACCTCACTGTAGATGATTAACTATTTAATGTCTGCGGTTGAAGCTAGGTAGGCCAATCAATTGGCTTTACATACAGGGATGTCAGTATTGAGTATTTTGTGGTGTCCAGAAAGTTGCCATTGGTGGCATTGAAATAGTTTGCTGTCAGCTTTATGGTGGGATGATATTCACTGAATCTTTCATAGAAGTTTTTTAGTGCACGTTCAGAGTCAGACCAAGGGTTTGAAGGGGCAGGAGAGCAAGAAGGCACTTTCCAGTTTTGCCATGAAATGGTTGGCATATTGTGATATAATTTTGCTGCTCATGGCAGTTCTGTTACGTTGTAGATATATTTGTTTGCCAAAAGAGAAATAATTGTGGGTGAAGATAAATTTAGCGAGTTGCGGCACATACTCGGAAAACAATTCCATTAGCCTAAATAAACTGGTAATCCATCCTCATGTGAGATGTCGCATTACAAGGATTCCTTATCAATGGTGGAAAGGATGGTACCATAAGGGAGGGGACCTGTGGTTGACAGTAGGCTGCGGTTTTCAGCAGATAGCTCACCAATTCCTCACCAATTGTTTGAGGACACTCTTTACCCATCAGGAGATTTTTTTATATAGAGGACTAGAGGCTTAGGTATTTTTGGAAGCATGTTGAAGACTCCATCCCTGGGATTCTCAGGTAACAAGTCAATAGTTTTTTTAACTCTGCAGAAAGACTTCTGAAGACCATTTTCAACTCTTTTAGTCTCAATTTCTGATGTAGTCCTCCATGTCACTACAGAGTTCTGTTTTGTTATGATGTTTGGTGGGTCAGAATGTGAGTCCTCTGGAGATCCATTGAGTTCCACTTTAGTGGGTTTGTCAGGTGACAGAATTATGACACAACTGACTTCTAAGGGTTCCTGTTGGACGTTTCACACCATATTGCCAGATTTGGGTTGCACTTGACTTGTGTTTGAATGCTGCCAGCTGTAAATCAAATAATGTGAAATTTCCTTTTTCTGAAAAAATAATTAAATAATAAGTATAAAGGAAAGTTCTGCACCTGGTCTGTGTTTAGAGCCGCACCTGGTTTTGGCAAAAATTACTGCTGGAAATCACTGACCAAAACACTGAAGTGTGAATAAGGCATAATACGGGATGTAACTCAGGCTCACTATACGATAAGTAATGTAATGTATGTAGACAGTGACTGCAGCAGTAGAATAGTGAGGGCAGCTCTGGAGTATAATACAGGATGTAACTCAGGCTCACTACACGATAAGTAATGTATGTACACAGTGATTGGACCAACAGAAGAGTGAGTGCAGCCCTGGACCAGCTGTTCCTGTGCTGCAATTACCTTTGGGTGTGGTCGCCTGTGGCTGTGTGTGGAGGAGCTCCTGATTGTTTGGAGGAAACCATCTCTCCACCCAGGGCCTGCTCTCTGTGGGTTTCTGGGGATGACTGGACTGAGCAAGTCTCAGGCTTCTGCTCCTCGGACCAGGCCAGCTTTGGACAGAAGAAGCCAGTAGCCGGCCAGTATGCTTAAAGACCTGGGGGTGAGACATACTGTAACACCAGGAGTCACAGCAATGTGGTTCCTACATTTTTTTTTTCTTTGTAAAATTTACCGAAGTAATCAAATTTTCCAGTAATTTGCTCATCTCTATTGACAGCAAAGGATTTCTTAACCCTTAGGCATTTATTCAAATACTGATTTAGATTTCTTCTCCAGATGGGCTTGACTAATAATATCACCACCATCACACTTCTTGGATTCCCAAATCTTCAAAACTTCACATTTCTGTTCTTCTCATTACTGGTTATTATATACTGCACCACCATTTCAGGAAACCTTCTCATCGTGGTCTTGTATTTGGTGAGTAACTCTCTTCAGTCCCCCATGTACTTCTTCATTACACAGCTATCATTATGTGACCTCCTGGTGACTACAGATATTGTCCCCATCCTTCTTCACACTGTACTGTATGGAGGAAGTACTATGACTCTCATCAGCTGTATCACTCAGTTTTCTTTCTTTGCTACCACTGAATCATCGGAATGTCTTCTTCTGTCAGTGATGTCTTATGATCGTTATTAGAGATGAGCGAGTAGTGTTCGATCGAGCCGGTATTCGATCGAATACTACGCTATTCGGCATACTCGATTTCAATCGAGTATAACGGCGATGGCGCACTTAGAATTCGTTTCCCCTCCCACCTTCCCTGGCGCTCTTTTTCCACCAATCAACATGCAGGGGGGGTATGACAGGCACGCTGAGCACGCTGGCAGCGCGAAAACAGCGTCTACATGGATTGGCTGGAAAAACCATGTGACCTCGAATATTAAAAACTCAGCTCTTCCTGCTCGTACGCATATGCTGCGTGAACTTAGTCAGGGACAGAGGCTGGAGAAGGGACAGACAGGTTTTAGCAGTTGGACAGGCAGGAGCGTGATTAAAAGCCCTTATCAGGGCTACTATAGTGCACTACAGTGATAGCTTTACTACAAGATACACTTTACAGAGAACGGCTGCCGTATTCAGGGATAGCTGCTGGAGTAGGGACAGAGAGAGGCATTAGTGGTGTATTAGGTGCTCTGCTACATACCAAACTATATTTGGCACTACTGTTCAGCGTTCTTTTTGGCTGAAAAACCCTGTTATATAACTAGTGTGTATATGCACCATCTGATCTGGCAGTATACGGCTGTGAATTTTATTTTATTTTTTTAAATACAGTTTATTTGGCTCTAGTGTTCTGGGTTCTGTGTGCCTGCAATACCCTTTTTGTATACCAGGTGTAAATACCCACCGTCTGTTAAGTTAGTAAACGGCTGTGTACCTTGAAATATACAATATCTAGGCCATTTAATAGGCCACTGTACTGTGCGTTTTCTTGCTAAATTATTTCACATACCTGGTGTAAATACCCACCGTCTGTTCAGTTACTACACGGCTGTGTACCTTGAAATATACAATATCTAGGCATTTTAATAGGCCACTGTACTGTGCGTTCTCTTGCTAAATTATCTCACATACCTGGTGTAAATACCCACCGTCTGTTCTGTTACTACACGGCTGTGTACCTTGAAATATACAATATCTAGGCCATTTAATAGGCCACTGTACTGTGCGTTCTCTTGTTAAATTATCTCACATACCTGGTGTAAATACCCACCG
Source organism: Rhinella marina (assembly GCA_900303285.1). Taxonomy (NCBI): domain Eukaryota; kingdom Metazoa; phylum Chordata; class Amphibia; order Anura; family Bufonidae; genus Rhinella; species Rhinella marina. The sequence goes on along the minus strand of ONZH01030340.1, from coordinate 29,290 downwards.
TCTGTTCTGTTACTACACGGCTGTGTACCTTGAAATATACAATATCTAGGCATTTTAATAGGCCACTGTACTGTGCGTTCTCTTGCTAAATTATCTCACATACCTGGTGTAAATACCCACCGTCTGTTCTGTTACTACACGGCTGTGTACCTTGAAATATACAATATCTAGGCATTTTAATAGGCCACTGTACTGTGCGTTCTCTTGCTAAATTATCTCACATACCTGGTGTAAATACCCACCGTCTGTTCTGTTACTACACGGCTGTGTACCTTGAAATATACAATATCTAGGCCATTTAATAGGCCACTGTACTGTGCGTTCTCTTGTTAAATTATTTCACATACCTGGTGTAAATACCCACCGTCTGTTCTGTTACTACACGGCTGTGTACCTTGAAATATACAATATCTAGGCATTTTAATAGGCCACTGTACTGTGCGTTCTCTTGCTAAATTATCTCACATACCTGGTGTAAATACCCACCGTCTGTTCTGTTACTACACGGCTGTGTACCTTGAAATATACAATATCTAGGCATTTTAATAGGCCACTGTACTGTGCGTTCTCTTGCTAAATTATCTCACATACCTGGTGTAAATACCCACCGTCTGTTCTGTTACTACACGGCTGTGTACCTTGAAATATACAATATCTAGGCATTTTAATAGGCCACTGTACTGTGCGTTCTCTTGCTAAATTATCTCACATACCTGGTGTAAATACCCACCGTCTGTTCAGTTACTACACGGCTGTGTACCTTGAAATATACAATATCTAGGCATTTTAATAGGCCACTGTACTGTGCGTTCTCTTGCTAAATTATCTCACATACCTGGTGTAAATACCCACCGTCTGTTCTGTTACTACACGGCTGTGTACCTTGAAATATACAATATCTAGGCCATTTAATAGGCCACTGTACTGTGCGTTCTCTTGTTAAATTATTTCACATACCTGGTGTAAATACCCACCGTCTGTTCAGTTACTACACGGCTGTGTACCTTGAAATATACAATATCTAGGCATTTTAATAGGCCACTGTACTGTGCGTTCTCTTGCTAAATTATCTCACATACCTGGTGTAAATACCCACCGTCTGTTCTGTTACTACACGGCTGTGTACCTTGAAATATACAATATCTAGGCATTTTAATAGGCCACTGTACTGTGCGTTCTCTTGCTAAATTATCTCACATACCTGGTGTAAATACCCACCGTCTGTTCTGTTACTACACGGCTGTGTACCTTGAAATATACAATATCTAGGCATTTTAATAGGCCACTGTACTGTGCGTTCTCTTGCTAAATTATCTCACATACCTGGTGTAAATACCCACCGTCTGTTCTGTTACTACACGGCTGTGTACCTTGAAATATACAATATCTAGGCATTTTAATAGGCCACTGTACTGTGCGTTCTCTTGCTAAATTATCTCACATACCTGGTGTAAATACCCACCGTCTGTTCTGTTACTACACGGCTGTGTACCTTGAAATATACAATATCTAGGCCATTTAATAGGCCACTGTACTGTGCGTTCTCTTGTTAAATTATCTCACATACCTGGTGTAAATACCCACCGTCTGTTCTGTTACTACACGGCTGTGTACCTTGAAATATACAATATCTAGGCCATTTAATAGGCCACTGTACTGTGCGTTCTCTTGCTAAATTATTTCACATACCTAATTATATACCCAAATATTGTATTTGCAACAAAAAAAAAAAAAAATGCGGAGGGGGGCTAGCGGAATCGGACGTGGACGAGGACGGGGGCGCGGAAATGCTGTTGGGGGCCTTGTTGAAGCCAGTGGGGATACAATGCGTGCTGGTGAGGGTCAGCCAGGATCCCGCTCATCCAGAATCCCTGCCTTTATGGGACAGTTAAGCAGGGGGCGGGTTACACCGCTGTTGAGGCCTGAGCAGGTTGAACAGGTGGTGCAATGGATAGCCGATAGCGCTTCCACACAGTTGTCCACCAGCCAGTCATCCACACAGTCTCACTCTGACCCTCCTTCCTCCACACCTGGCCAACAGAGTCATCCCACCATTGACCCCTCCCAGGAGCTCTTTTCGGGTCCTTTTTCAGATGTGCCGGAAGAATCCCAGGAGCTAGCAGAGGAATTTGTTTGTAGTGATGCCCAAACACTTGAGTTTTCGCCATCTCCTGCTGATGTGGACCCTGAGCCAGCATCTGTTATCATGAGCGATGATGATGATGAGACGCAGTTGCCATCAAGGGAGGCTGTTGGAATGTCCAGTGGGCAGGAGGAGGAGCAGAGTGAGGAAGAGGAGGTGGTGGATGACGAAATGACCGACCCCACTTGGCCAGGGGTGATGTCCAGCGGGGAAAGCAGTGGAGAGGTGGTGGTCTGCGCAGCACCGAAAAAGGCAGCAAGAGGCAGAGGGATGTCCACAGGCAGAGGGATGTCCACAGGCAGAGGGATGTCCAGAGGCAGAGGACAGTCCAGACAAAGTAGTGAGGCCACAGCCAGCACGGCCGAAGCTGTTCCCGGCAGCGGGCAGTCGCGCGAAGCTCCCCCATCGAGGCCTCGTACTTCTGTGGTGTGGAGATTTTTTAATGTTTGTGCGGATGACAAACTGAGCGCGGTTTGCACACTCTGCCACTCAAAACTGAGTAGGGGCTCTGAGAAGAGCAATCTGGCCACCTCAGGCATGCGGCGTCACTTGGAAGTCAAGCACTGGGCTGAGTGGGAGAGAGCAAACGCAATACAAACTGCGCCCGGTCCTGCTGCCACTGCCTCTTCCCCTTTGTTGTGTGCTGCCACTGCGGTCCAGACCTCCAGCCAGGACACCTCCACATCTGCCTCTGCCTCGGCTACTTTGGGGCCTTCTCCTTCAGCCTCCCCTTCCCCCGCCTCTTCGCCTGCACCCTCACACTCCTCGTCCCAACAACTGTCCATCTCGCAGGCGTTCGACCGCAGGCGGAAGTACGCCTCGAGTCACCCCCAAGCCCAAGCCTTAAACTGCCACATCTCCAAACTGCTGGCCCTGGAGATGTTGCCGTTTAGGCTTGTGGAGACGCAGGCCTTCCGCGACCTGATGGCGGCTGCCGCACCTCGCTATTCCGTCCCCAGCCGCCACTACTTTTCCCGGAGTGCCGTCCCCGCCCTGCACCAGCACGTGTCGCGTAACATCAGGCGGGCCCTGAGGTACGCAGTCAGCGCAAAGGTCCACTTGACCACCGACTCGTGGACAAGCGCTTGCGGCCAGGGACGCTACATCTCTTTGACGGCACACTGGGTGAATGTAGTGGAAGCGGGGACGGGGTCGCAAACAGAGACGGCCTACCTACCACCCCCGCCCAAGATTGCCAGCATGGGTTCTGATAAACCCCCCCTCCTCCTCCTCCTCCTCCTGTGCCTTAACATCTCCCTCAGCCGCTAGCTGGAAGCGTTGCAGCACTGGCGCGGGGAGACGTCAGCAGGCGGTGCTAAAGCTCATCAGCTTGGGCGACAGGAAGCACAGCGCCCCAGAGGTGAGGGACGCCATATTGCAGCAGACGGAGATGTGGCTGTCGCCGCTGCAGCTAGGACCAGGCATGGTCGTGTGCGATAACGGCCGTAACCTGGTGGCGGCTCTGGAGCTTGCCGAACTCAATCACGTACCATGCCTGGCCCACGTTTTTAATCTGGTAGTCCAAAAATTTCTGAAGACTTACCCCAACCTGGCAGAGCTACTGGTGAAAGTGCGGCGCTTGTGCGCTCACTTTCGGAAGTCAACTGTAGCTGCTGCTAGCTTAAAAAAACTCCAGCAACGCCTCCATTTGCCTGAACATCGGCTGTTGTGCGACCTGCCCACTCGCTGGAATTCCAATTATTCCATGTTGGCCAGGGTGTGTGAGCAGCAGAGAGCATTGATGGAGTACCAGATTATGAATCCACGCGTGCCTCCAACTCAGCTCCCTCAGTTTGCCAACCACGAGTGGCCATGGATGGCAGACATATGCGATGTACTGCGTATCTTTGAGGAGTCCACCAAGAAGGTCAGCAGCGAGGACGCTATAGTGAGCGTAACCATCCCGCTCCTAGGCGTCCTTAAAGAATCCCTCATCGCAATAAGGGAGAACGCATTGCACGCAGAGGAGACGGGGGTTGGAGGAGACGCAACGGAGATACACAGTCAGTCCACACTTTTGTCTGCTTCACGGTGGCAGTTGCAGGAGGAGGAGGATGAGGAGGAGGACGACGTGGAGGTGGCTGTGGAAGAGGAGGAGGATGCTGGCGGCGAGGGTAGCAGTCAGGCTGTGTGCGTCCCATTGGTTCAGCGCGGATGGGGCGGAGAGGAGGCGGAAGAGGAAGAGGAGGAAATGGCAAGTGATCCTTCTGGTGGGGGCAGTGAGGTCATGCCTATTCAGAGTCTGGCACACATGGCTGACTTCATGCTGGGCTGCTTTTCCCGGGACACACGTGTTGTCCGGATAGTGGAGGACAAACTGTACTGGGTCTTCGCACTCCTGGACCCCTGGTATAAAGATAACGTCTCCTCTTTTATTCCGGTAGAGGAGAGGACAAATCGATTGCTGGAATACCAGAGGGAACTCGTGCAGAACATGATGGAGATTTTCCCACCCACCATCGCTGGCGGCAGAGAGGAGAGGGTCTCCCAGAGTCCCACAACATCCATCAGGCCCACAGCCACCAGGGGAACACTCTCCAAGGTGTGGGACACGTTCATGGCACCCCCTCGTGCAACTTCCATCACTGCGGGGCCCGCTATCAGCAGGAGGGACAAGTATCGGCGGATGTTGCGGGAGTACCTGGCAGACCGTAACCCTGTCCTCCCCGATCCCTCGGCGTCCTACACTTACTGGGTCTCCAAGTTGGACACGTGGCTGGAACTGTCCCTGTACGCCTTGGAGGTGCTTGCCTGCCCTGCCTCCAGCGTGCTATCAGAAAGGGTGTTCAGCGCAGCCGGGGGCATTATAACCGATAAGCGCAGCCGCCTGTCAACCGACAGAGCCGACAGGCTGACTCTAATCAAAATGAACAGCAAGTGGATTGACCCGGACTTTGCTTCTCCAACCGTGGAAAGCAGCCAAAAGTGAAGTGCCATCTGTATGAAGTGCCATTTCCTCCTCCACCTCCTCCTCCTCCTCCTTAACCGCCGTAGAATTGCTCCGTAAAAAAAATATATATATATTTATGGCTCTCCTCTTGGGCCTCCACATAATTTTTAAGAGGTCTCACCTCTTGGGCCTCCACATAATTTTTAAGAGGTCTCACCTCTTGGGCCTCCACATAATTTTTAAGAGGTCTCACCTCTTGGGCCTCCACATAATTTTTAAGAGGTCTCACCTCTTGGGCCTCCACATAATTTTTAAGAGGTCTCACCTCTTGGGCCTGCACAAAATGTTTAAGAGGTCTCACCTCTTGGGCCTCCACATAATTTTTAAGAGGTCTCACCTCTTGGGCCTCCACATAATTTTTAAGAGGTCTCACCTCTTGGGCCTGCACAAAATGTTTAAGAGGTCTCACCTCTTGGGCCTCCACATAATTTTTAAGAGGTCTCACCTCTTGGGCCTCCACATAATTTTTAAGAGGTCTCACCTCTTGGGGCTCTACAAAATGTTTAAGAGGTCTCACCTCTTTAGCCTCCACACAATTTTTAAGACGTCTCACCTCTTGGGCCTCCACATAATTTTTAAGAGGTCTCACCTCTTGGGCCTCCACAAAATGTTTAACAGGTCTCACCTCTTGGGCCTCCACATAATTTTTAAGAGGTCTCACCTCTTGGGCCTGCACAAAATCTTTAAGAGATCTCACCTCTTGGGCCTCCACAAAATCTTTAAGAGGTCTCACCTCTTGGGCCTCCACAAAATCTTTAAGAGGTCTCACCTCTTGGGCCTGCACAAAATCTTTAAGAGGTCTCACCTCTTGGGCCTCCACAAAATCTTTAAGAGGTCTCACCTCTTGGGCCTCCACAAAATCTTTAAGAGGTCTCACCTCTTGGGCCTGCACAAAATCTTTAAGAGGTCTCACCTCTTGGGCCTGCACAAAATCTTTAAGAGGTCTCACCTCTTGGGCCTCCACAAAATCTTTAAGAGGTCTCACCTCTTGGGCCTCCACAAAATCTTTAAGAGGTCTCACCTCTTGGGCCTCCACAAAATCTTTAAGAGGTGTCACCTCTTGGGCCTCCACAAAATGTTTAAGAGGTCTAACCTCTTGGGCCTCCACATAATTTTAAAGAGGTCTCACCTCTTGGGCCTCCACATAATTTTTAAGAGGTGTCACCTCTTGGGCCTCCACATAATTTTTAACACGTCTCACCTCTTTAGCCTCCACACAATTTTTAAGACGTCTCACCTCTTGGGCCTCCACAAAATTTTCCATGAGCCTCTGGCCAGCCCACGGCCTCTTCCTGCCTTTTGCGGTCCTACGCATCCCTCAACATCCCCACTGCTTTACCTGCTAGACATGACACTGGGCCAGGTCGGGTCACTGACATCTCAAGCGCCAACAATTTGGGCATTTTAAGGCTTCTGCATGTGTTTGAGTTGTTTTTACATTTTAAAGAAGACATGTCTGACCACATCTCACACACACACACACACAATGACAATTAGGGGTGGGGTCTATTTGCTTTCCCCCTTGCCTATGCCATCTGTGGTTGTCATAGGCAACGTGATTTTAAGGGGTGCAGAATTTTATCTTCTTTTTTGTCTAGTTTGGCTTGGGGTCCATGGCAATGTAGAGGAAAGAAGGTTTCCTTGTATGGTCTCACTTTACAGAGAGGTTAGATTGTGTTTGGAGTGTATTGTTGAGAGGCTGTGATAGTGGCGTAATAGTGCGACTTGGGCACGTTATATGCACCCAGACATGCTTCCCCTGCTGTCCCAGTTGCATTCCAGCAGTGTTGGCATCCTTTTCTGAGGTTCCAGGGTGGACTTGGTGACCTCCAAGTGGTCGAATTGAGATTTCCAAGTGGCGAGCATTTTTTTCCCATAGACTTTAATGGGATTCGATATCCGGTCGAATAGTCGAATTTCGCAGTCTATTCGAATCGAATTTCGAACTTTCGAATATTTCACTACTCGCTCATCTCTAATCGTTATCTGGCCATCTCTAATCCCCTCCATTATCAATCCATCATGAATTATAGATTGTGTGTGACGTTAACAAGCATGATTTGGTTGATGGGATTTATAGTGATGTTTATCCATGTAATTTCTATGTGTAATCTGTATTACTGTGGACCACACATCATTGACCATTTCTACTGTGATTTTGAACCAATAATGCAGCTCTCCTGTTCTGATACATCCATGCTTCATAAACAAGTACTTATATTAGGATCATTCTTTGCTGCAGGGCCTTTTATAATAATTGTGATGTCCTATGTGTACATTGTCATCACCATCCTGAAGATCCCATCCAATACCGGAAGACAGAAAGCCTTCTCCACCTGTAGCTCCCACCTCATTGTGGTTTTCATATTTTATGGGGCCTTGATCATTGCTTATATGTTTCCAACAAGTGGCGAATCACTGACCCTGAGTAAGGTCTTGTCCCTGACATATACTGTGGTGACCCCACTGCTCAATCCTATTATATACACCCTTAGGAACAAAGCCTTTAAAGAAGCTTTATACAAAATTACACATGTCTTCTAATCTGGATGAAAAGTCTTACAGAAGAAAGGTCATCACATAAATGGCTGTGGATTTGCCAACTTTTTGTAGCCTTCACAATTCTTCAAAGGCCCCTTTACATGGCCCGATGTAGCAAGTGATTCTCAGGAAGGAAGCATTAATTCCAAACAATTGCTTGATTATCAGTGGATGTGACCGCTGCATTTACATGTAGCAATCTCCTCTACAGTAAAGGGAGAAGTGATTGGTAATGCCATCGCTCATCCCCATACAGAATCATTGTTTTCCAGCAGCAGAGTGCTGGGACCAACAATGATTTAGGCGACCGCATAGTCATAGTTCTTTATGAGAATATTTAATGGCATATGGTCTACTTTTTGAAATCCTTAGGGATGATTCACACAACCATGCTGGATCTGGGACACAAGGCTGGTGTATTGGCCTCATCTCCCCGACTGACCACAATTCCTCTAACTTGAACTGACTGCATCATAGTGATTTATCAAGCAGTCAGTTCCTATCTGTTAGTGGGTCTATTGAACTGTACTCACATCATGAGCACTGTAGACTTTCTGAAAGGAATATTTATATTGGTGGCCAATCAATAGGTCTCTCTATAACAGTACTTAATTCCTTGAGAACTTGGAGGTAAATGCTATCTGGACCTGTTGACTTGTCTGTTTTAGTCAGTGCTGCATTTCTCCTTTGGTTAAGCAGGTAATATTTAAAGGTGTTTTCTGAGACTTTTATACTGATGACCTATCCTCTGGATAGATAATCAGTATCTGATCGTTGGATGTCCAACACCTGGGATCTCCACTGATCAGCTGCTCCCAGTAGCAACTCCAGCCCTCTCACAACTTAACCTAAGCCATGTGACTTCACTTCATTGGTCACATGGCCTAGGCGCTGTTCAGCCCCACTGAAGTGAATGGGGCTGAGCTGCAATATTTAGCCCAGCCACTATACAATGTACAGCGCTGTGCTTGGTGAGCTGACAGAAGCTGAGGTGCTGCTGCAAAGGACTGTGACTCAAACAGCTGATCATTGGGGGTCCCGGGTGTCGGACCCTCAGTGATCAGATACTGATGACCGATCCAAAGGATACATCATCAGTATAAAAGTTTCAGTAAACTTTTTTAACCTTTTAATGCATAATTGTGTACATGTAAATCATTATGCATAATGTAATGTACTGAGAGAGCTCACACACTGGGATTACTCGATACATTACGGGTGCCGGCTATATAACACAGCAGGCACGCAGCTGCAATGACCAGGATTGGTAATGAGGCTGAACCCAGTCAATTAAACACTCAGATGTTGCGATCAATAGTGATCACAGCATCTGTGGAATTTGGCAGAGGCCTTTTGATCAGAGCCCTCCATGCAAAATTGCAGGGCTCCAATCAATTACAATGAGCCTCCTAAATAAAAATTACTGTGGAAAAAGTAATATATATATATATATATATATATATATATATATATATATACAGTGGAGGAAATAAGTATTTGATCCCCCCACTGACTTTTAAAGTTTTAATACTAAAAAATAAATGAAACGTCTCATAATTTTATGCCAATTTTATTTTAACAGTGCCACATACAATATCAAAAGAAAAACGGAGAAAATTACATGAAATAAGAAATAAAAAATAATTTGCATTATTCGGAAGTGGAAGAAGTACAACATTACTGTCAATCGACCCAGGCCTGGAGCTCCATGCAAGATATCACCTCGTGGAGTCTCATTGATCATGGGAAAGGCTAAAAATCAGCCAAGAACTACACGGGAGGAGCTGAGTAATGATCTTAAGGCAGCTGGGACCACAGTCTCCAAAAAAACCATTAGTAATACACTGAGACGTAATGGTTAAACCGCCAACTTCACCGCATTGACGGGAAGATGAACAGGGCCATGTATCACAAAATCCCGGGTGACAACCTCCTTGCCTCCGCCAGGGCACTGAAAATGGGTCGTGGATGGGTCTTTCAGCACGACAACAACCCAAAACATACAGCCAAGGAAACAAAGGAGTGGCTCCATAAGAAGCATATCAAGGTCATGGAATGGCCTAGCCAGTCTCCTGACCTCAATCCCATCGAAAATCTATGGAGAGAGCTGAAGCTTCGCGTTTCCAAATGTATGCCTAAAAAACCTTAAGGATATGGAGATGATTTGCAGAGAGGAGTGGGCCAAAATTACTCCTGAAGTGTGTGCAAACCTTATAAAAAACTATAAGAAACGTCTGACTGCTGGGCTTGCCAACAAGGGTTTTGCCACCAAGTATTAAATGATGTTTCCTAGGGGATCAAATACTTATTTCCCTCAAAGAAATGCAAATTATTTTGTATTTCTCATTTCATGTAATTTTCTCCATTTTTCTTTTGATATTGTATGTGGCACTGTTAAAATAAAGATGGCATAAAATTATGAGACGTTTCATTTATTTTTTAGTATTAAAACTTTAAAAGTCAGTGGGGGATCAAATACTTATTTCCTCCACTGTATATATATTCCTCAGTTCCTCTGACACAACGCTTAGTTGGCATGGCCTAGGACTCACTGTCCTCAACCTGCCTCTGTCATTTTCTATTCCCTCAGCGCGAGAAGTATCATATGATGTAGGCTCGGCTCCACTTTTCAGCGAGGACGAGCTAATAGAGGACAGTCAGCAGCTACTGCCCAGCCAAGATCTGGAGGAGACGGCCAAGTAGTGATGATGAGAGTCGTGTGCGAGCGGTCAGGCTCCTGGCCCTAAGACCATTGAGGGGGACATCAGTGACATGCAGACAGTAGCGGATAATGATGATGTAGCCGATCGCATTTGGGAGCAGGGTGAAAAAGGGGCTTCGTCATCAGCAGGAGAAGAGGGTAGCAGCTTGCACGTGAGGCAGCGGCTGAGCCAGCAAGGCGGTAGTGTGGCTGTGAGTAAGCAGGGTTGCAGAAGTTTGAGGTTGGGAGCCAAACGTGGGTGGGGTAGGCCACCCACTTCACAGGAGCCTACCTTCCCGGAATGTAGCGATGCAGGTGTTAACGGGGGCAGTGGTGGCAGGCAGCATGGAGTGTTGAGGGAAATATGGCACACTCGGCAGTGTGGTAGATTTTTGTTAAGCCGCCGGAGAAGGTGAACATGGCCATTTGCCAAATTTGCAGGCAGAAGTTGAAGCGTGGCCAGGGTGCCAATGTCCTCACTGCCCACTGCTCCGATGTGGTGGTCCAGTCTGCTGCAGCAACTGCTGCATTACCCAGTGGCATGCTGCTGATTTCATGCAGTCAAGGATCCACCACGTCATCCGAAGGGAGCTGTCTGTCTTTCCTATCATCTATTAGTCCTGATGTTCTAGCTCCTCTTGCTCCGTTGGAATTCCACTCTCCATATCTTGGACCGATTATATGAACAGAGAAAGGCCATAATCGATTGCTTTATGATACAGGTGGACAGAGGTACTCCCCTGTGTAACTTCGATTTTTGCCAGTGGCAGCTCATGCGTGATACCTGCTGTTTACTCTGGCCCTTTGAGGAGGCTAATTTATTTGTCAGTCACCAGGACTACGGGGTGTACAACATCATTCCACTAATGCATGTCCTGGAGCACATGCTGCTTAATCTGGCTGGACAGGAGAAATGGCGACTCACAGCCACATGAGCCTTGTAGGGGCTGAACTAGAGGAGGAGGAGGACATTCAAGCACAAGCAATGCGTAGAGAAATGAATGTTTTTTCTACACAGGTAACAGGAGAGTATGATAAGGAGCAAGAGGAGGATCTTCAAGGCGAAGAGGAAGACGAGGCAGATGACCAAGACACACTGTGGCAGTATGCAGTGGAGATGGAGGCAGGGAATCCCTCTGAGTCACTTGCTCAAATGGCCCGATGCATGCTTAGTTGCGTGTGTAGTGACATCCGAATTGTCACCATATGGCAGATGGATGATTACTGGCTCTCCACCAGGTTAGACCCTCGCTACCGGTCCAAAATGGGAGACTTTTTTACACCCGCTGAGAGGGAGGACAAACTGAACTACTATAGAGGCATCCTATGTAGTCACTTGGCCGCTGCATTTCAGAAACATTCACTTCTGTGGGGCTGAGCTGCAACTAGGCCATATGTCCAATGCATGGTGGTGTCACATGGCCTAGGTAAAGGCCAGAGCACTCATTAAGCTTGCAGCCTCCTCTAACATCTGGTCGGAGGGGCTTCTGGGAGTCGGACCCCCACAGATCTTTTATTGATGACTATACTGAGCATAGGTCAGCAATATTACTTCGAGGATAACCTCTTTAAAAAAATACAATTCATAGCTAAAAAAAACAGTGCCTATGTTAATGGGGAAAAAGCCTTGCGGGGGAATAATTTACTTGGTCCTTAAAGGCACTATTTTTTAGTACTTTCACAATTGGACACAATCCAACAGGCCTTGAGGTGAGACTCTGGTATTCCTTGCATCTGTGACCTTAAATACTGTATGACTGTAAGGGGAAACTCTGCTTCCATATTTGCTTTCACACTCATTTAAAGGGATTCTGTCAGCAGCATTTGACATATTGAGTTATTTATACCATTGGATTGGGCCAGTTATAAGCATTTCTAAACTGTAATTGTTATAGGTCACTGAGGCAGTTTTTCTGTTAAAAAAACGATTTTTAGGAGCTGTCACTCACTGTAAATAAGGAGCCCGAGGGGAGTTCCCAACCGTTGCAGGAGCCCGGGCTCGGCGATTCCTTGGAGCCCAGGCACGCCCACCTACTTAATATTCACTTCGCTCAGTGAAGCTCCGGCTCCGGCGAAATCACGCGCATGCGCAGTACATCCAGAGGCCGGCGCCCGTGCAGTCTGCGGGCGCCGGCCTCTGGATGTACTGCGCATGCGCGTGATTTCGCCAGAGCCGGAGCTTCACTGAGCGAAGTGAAGTGAATATTAAGTAGGTGGGCGTGCCTGGGCTCCAAGGAATCGCCGAGCCCGGGCTCCTGCAACGGTTGGGAACTCCCCTCGGGCTCCTTATTTACAGTGAGTGACAGCTCCTAAAAATCGTTTTTTTAACAGAAAAACTGCCTCAGTGACCTATAACAATTACAGTTTAGAAATGCTTATAACTGGCCCAATCCAATGGTATAAATAACTCAATATGTCAAATGCTGCTGACAGAATCCCTTTAACGCATGAGGTTACCAAGGGGTAAAGAGACACTTCTAAACATTTCCACAAATTCACCCACAACGCTGCCACCATCCATTAGTACCACCAATTGAATGTCCTGGTTACAAATACACAGCACACAGGGACACCCTGCATTCTAGCATATGACAGGCAAACATCTAGCACACTGGCCACAACAAAGTGGTACATAGAGGGCATGGATAAGTTTAGATCAGCAAACAACTTTTATATGCAATATACAAAATATACAGTGCTAAAAAGATAACAAAAGTTTGCAAAAAAGGCAAGACAGACAAGCAAACAGTACAGAAATAAAAGGTATAACATAGTGAATCATGTACCAATTAGATTGGTGAGGGATCTATGCTGGGAGAACAGCTTAAATTTAATCAGCCCTCCTTAGGATGTATCTCTGGGATCTGACCATGTGTGGTTTACAGCATGACATTTTTTAAGGGTCTTAGCCAGCCTCCTTAACCATGTTTTAGTCATTTGACAGGAGTCTGTATAATTACATACAAAGGTTGTATAGCATGATTCTAATTTCATCCAAAACTTCTTGTAGGTATCTCTGAGAAGGAGGATATGAATGACAACTTTTTTAGGATATTTTTAAAAATTTAGACATACCAACACAAATACTGTATAAAATATTAATCCTTTCAACCAATTTGTAATTGGGTAGGTTTCCTAAGGTCAAAAATCCTGGCATTGAGACCAAAGAATAGACATACCGTCTGTGGCATACATTAATTCCATTAGCATCTCTACGGTACCTGGAGAAGCAACCGAGTTTGACATTTTAGCTACAAACAACTTTAATTGCTGTGGCGCCGCTCCATTCCCCCTAGTATACAACATCCTGAGTCGAATACCAGGAGGTCACATCAGAGGCAAAATCAAATATCAGAAGCAATGTCAAAGGTCAGTCAACCAGAGTAGTAAGCAAACAGCTACACAGCTAATGAGGTTAATGTGGCCAGCAGCTGCCTCTTTAAATAGCTCACCTTAGTAAGTGTGTGATGTTGGCACAGAGTGGTCGAGAAAGACCCATTATCAGTGGGGCTGGTTGCTATAGCAAAAGAGCAATGCCTGCTCTGCCACCATAAAGCGGCTGAACTCACCGCAGATAGGTAAATGCATGACAAATGCCATTCAGTGATATTCTGGCAGACAGGCTCTGACTTAACCGGGCATAATTGTTCTTTGTTAGGCTTCCAAGTCCACCTGTCCACACCTTTTCAATTGGGTAATTTGGGCCCCATTGAGCTTACAGAGGGACTTTTGTGGGTCCAATTAGATGCCATAGTCACTATAGACCACATCATTTAAAGAGTTTAATGTCTAGGATAAGCCTGATGGTGTGAACTCAGCTCTTTAGCCTGTGCCATACCTATAATCAAAGTATCATGCAACAACTACAGTATCATCTGACATGACTGAACGCACAGAGGAAAAAATGGTATTCTATATCCATAAACATAAAGTTTCATAGTGATTAAATTCCATTAAGTATGCTGCCATATTCATTAGACCTACATAGAAATTAAAGGGGTTATCCAAGAATTCTCAGGGTAGATCATCTTTATCACTTCGGCGGGCGTCCGAGTCCCATCCCTCTTCTAATAGCTGATTGCTGGGGTCCCAGGTGTCAAAGCCTCTCCAATCTGATATTGATGACTTATCCAAATGTTAGGTCATAAACTCCCAGATAGCAGATAGCCCCTTTAATGTCAATTAATTTTAATTAAATAAATGTTTATGAAGTATCTCCTGTACGGCTTTCCTGATGTCTTTATTCTTCAGACTGTATATAATGGGGTTGACTAAAGGAGTAAAGACAGTATATAGGAGAGATTGGATTTTAGTCATGGAGAGTGTAAGACCATTCGGTGGGACAACATAAACACTAAATATCGTCCAGTAGAAGATGGAGACCACAATGAGGTGGGAGCTACAGGTGGAGAAGGCTTTCTGTCTACCAGTACTGGATGGGATCCTTAAGACTGCTATAACAATGTACGTATAAGACACTATAATGATTGTGGTTGGGATTATTAAAACGGGAACAGCCAAAATATAAAACTCCAAATGAACAATAAAGGTGTCAGAACAGGCAAGTTCTACAAAGGGAACAAGGTCACAGAAGAAATGATCCATAATATTAGGTCCACAAAAATATAACTTTGATGGTGTTACAGTGAAAATAAGTGAAACAATTAAACCCAACAACCACCATATGGTGGACAATTTGGCACAAAATTCATTTGTCATGATAGAGGAGTAACGGAGGGGATTACAGATGGCCACATATCTGTCATAAGACATCACTGTGAGGAGGAAACACTCAAATGATTCTGAGGCACAGAAGAAATACCACTGTGTCATGCAACTAATAAAAGTAATTGTTCCGCCATTATTCAGTAGGATGTGGAGCAGGTTGGGGACAATATCTGTGATCACCAAGATGTCACCGATGGACAGTTGTGAGATGAAGAAGTACATTGGAGTGTGGAGGTTCTTGCTGATGGACACCAATAATATTATCAGGAGATTCCCACACATGGTTGCTCCATAAACAACAAGAAATAGAAGAAAAAGCACACTTCTTAAAAGTTGGCTACCTTGAAATCCTAGGAGGAAAAACTTTGTGACCGCAGTCAAATTTGTCTGCAAGAATAACAATATCAGGCAAACTTAAAGGAAACTTGTCCCCATAACATACAGTACAATCTGCAGGCAGTGTGCTATAGAGCTGAAGGAGCTGAGCAGATTGGGTTTATGAGGGAAGGTTCAGCAAAACTTGTTATTTATGAATTTATATTTCTGCTTTTTCTCAGCTGAATTGCCGAAGTGGATAGTCCTATCAGTGACAGACAGCCTACCGTGTCTAAACGTGCATACATTGATCGCGGTCAATCACTGATAAAATGACCCACTAAAGGCAGATTTGGACAGGATGATGAGAATGAGATCATTAGAAAGGAAACGTTCCTTCCCGACAATTGGCTGCTCGCTCAGTGGAGGTGAAGTTTGCAGGTAAAAGCTGGCAAAAAGTAATAATAAATAAAAATGTACTGAAAAAAAGCTAATGAAAATTGGACATTGCCTTTGAATTGTGGTTCAACAGAATGAAAAAAAAAAAACTAATGAAACTGACCTGGACAAAAATGATGGTTCCCCTAGAAAAGATTGAAAATATTTATTGGAGACATGTTAAACTAAGATGTGTCCTGTAATTAGCATCACAGCTGTCTTCACACTTGCAATCAGTCAGTCTCCCTATTTAAAATGAGAAGGGCCCACAATAAAAAAAAAAAAAAAAACCCAGTCCCTCTGGGCAAGAAGGCTCTTGTAAGGAACCAGGACTAGCAGCCGTCCCACAGCTGGAGCTGGAGAAGTGCCTGTCTTGCTCCAGCTGCAACCCCAAGTGTTGGTCTCTGCCCAAAGGGAGAGCCCAAGGGGTTTTCAAGGTGATGAGGAACCAGATGGCCACATGCATCCCTTCTAGACCACAGAAACGGGTAACACATACGGGAGCCACAACCTGAAAATCCTAGTGACAAACATGCAAAGTGAACACATAGTGAACAAAAAATAGTAGTTAATGTGTGCATGTTGAGGTACAGACATTCCAACAGAATTAGAAAAATTCCTCCTTTTATGCCAGGACTGTAAAGCCGGCAAAAGTAGAGGTGTGTGCGCTCAAAATGTGAGAAAGTGAAGTGCATGCAAAAGGGTCACCACTCATGGAGCACTTCTTCACCTCGGGCTTTCAAACATCTCAGCCCAAGACTTCGATCTGGAGGCCCTTGGTCACCTACCAGATTGTACTAAAGGCCAAAAGCGTGCAAAATAGGGACCTCCATGCGATTCTCCATGTGGTTCTAAATCCAGGTGGTTCTTGTTACTATAGTTGTACATACAGTATTATTTAGAAGTTTAAGGTCTACAGGATTGTAGCCAACTTCACTGGATGTGGCTGCAAGAGGAAAACTGGTGGTAAATTGAAGAGACAGATAATACAAATGGTAACCAATGAACCCAGAACAACTTCCAAAGAGATAAGGGAACTCCAAAGTCAAGATACATAAGTGTCATATGGCACCCTCTTTCTCTGTCTTAGCCAAAGTGGATTTAATGGAAGCTGAGCAAGAAGGAAACAAAAACAAATCATGAAAAACATAAACTGGAATTTGCCAAAATGCATTATTGACAAGCCAAAAATATTTAGTGAAAATGTCCTTTGGACAGATGAGATAAAACTGGAGTTTTTGGCAAGTCACATCAGCTCTATTTTAACAGATGTAAAAATGAAACTTACAAAGAAAAGGACATTAAACCTACAGTCATGGCCAAAAGTTTTGAGAATGACACAAATCTTCTATTTTCACATGATCTGCTGCCCTCTGGTTTTTATGTGTGTTTGTCAGATGTTTTTATCACATTAATTGCAATCATATTATGAGTAACAAAAGCTTATATTGACAGTTAGAATGAGTTAATGCAGCAAGTCAATATTTGCAGTGTTGACCCTTCTTCTTCAGGACCTCTGCAATTCTCCCTGGCATGCTCTCAATCAACTTCTGGACCAAATCCTGACTGATAGCAGTCCATTCTTGCACAATCAATGCTTGCATTTTGTCAGAATTTGTAGGTTTTTGTTTGTCCACCCGTCTCTTGATGATTGACCACAAGTTCTCAATGGGATTAAGAGCTGGGGAGTTTCCAGGCCATGGACCCAAAATCTCTATGTTTTGTTCCCTGAGCCATTTAGTTATCACCTTTGCTTTATGGCAAGGTGCTCCATCATGCTGGAAAAGGCATTGTTGATCGCCAAACTGCTCTTGGACGGTTGGAGAAGTTGCTCTCGGAGGACATTCTGGTACCATTCTTTATTCATGGCTGTGTTTTTAGGCAAAACTGTGAGAGAGACGATTCCCTTGGCTGAGAAGCAACCCCACACATGAATGGTTTTCAGGATGCTTTACAGTTGGCATGAGACAAGACTGGTGGTAGCGCTCACCTCGTCTTCTCCGAATAAGCTGTTTTCCAGATGTCCCAAACAATCGAAAAGGGGATTCATCAGAGAACATGACTTTACCCCAGTCCTCAGCAGTCCACTCCCTGTACCTTTTGCAGAATATCAGTCTGTCCCTGATGTTTTTTCTGGAGAGAAGTGGCTTCTTTGCTGCCCTCCTTGAGACCAGGCCTTGCTCCAAGAGTCTCTGCCTCAAAGTGCGTGCAGATGCACTCACACCTGCCTGCTGCCATTCCTGAGCAAGCTCTGCACTGCTGGTAGCCCGATCCCACAGCTGAAACACTTTTAAGAGACGGTCCTGGAGCTTTCTGGTCTTTCTTGGGCGCCCTGGAGCCTTTTTGGCAACAGTGGAACCTCTCTCCTTGAAGTTCTTGATGATGCAATAGATTGTTGACTGAGGTGCAATCTTTCTAGCTGCGATACTCTTCCCTGTTAGGCCATTTTTGTGTAGTGCAATGATGACTGCATGTGTTTCTTTAGAGATAACCATGGTTAACAGAAGAGAAACAATGATGCCAAGCACCAGCCTCCTTTTAAAGTGTCCAGTGGTGTCATTCTTACTTAATCATGACAGATTGATCTCCAGCCCTGTCCTCATCAACACCCACACCTGTGTTAATGGAGCAATCACTGAAACGATGTTAGTTGGTCCTTTTAAGGCAGGGCTGCAATGATGTTGAAATGTGTTTTGGGGGATAAAGTTCATTTTCTAGGCAAATATTGACTTTGTAAGTAATTGCTGTTAAGCTGATCACTCTTTATAACATTCTGGAGAATATGCAAATTGCCATTATAAAAACTGAAGCAGTAGACTTTGTAAAAATTAATATTTGTATCATTCTCAAAACTTTTGGCTATGACTGTACAGAGAAGCATGGCAGGAGGTTCAGTTATGTTTTGGGGCTGCTTTGCTAAACCTGACAAAAGGTGTCTTGAATCTGTGTAGGATACAATGAAAT
Source organism: Rhinella marina (assembly GCA_900303285.1). Lineage (NCBI taxonomy): Eukaryota > Metazoa > Chordata > Amphibia > Anura > Bufonidae > Rhinella > Rhinella marina. Next base: position 10,510 of record ONZH01030340.1, on the reverse strand, counting down.
CTCAAGACTATCAAGACATTCTGTAATGAAATGTTCTGCACAGTGTCAGAAAACTTGGTCTCAGTCGAAGGTCATGGGTCTTCAAACAGGATAATGACCCAAAACAAACAGCAAAAAAAAAAATCAAGAATGGCAAAAACCAAGGCACTTGATCATTCAAAAGTAGCCTTTGATGAGCTCTGATCTAAATCCTATTGAACATTTGTGGAAGGAGCTAAAACATGCAGTTTGGAGAGGGCACCTTTCAAACCTGAGACAGCTGGAGCACTTTGCTCTCAAGGAGTGGGCCAAAATAGCTATGGAGAGTGCAGAAGTCTTATTAAGGGTTTTATATACAATTTATAGTACAATTTGATGTGTGAGAGGGACCATGCTGAGTTACAAAGTTATTAGTGTTGAGCAAATTGAAGTTAATGAAGTGAAATTTGATCCGAATTTAATGAAAAATGTTATTCTCCACAAATCCAGATTTCTTTGCACTTTGTGGTAACAAATCAGAATTTTTCTAAAATGACTGCTGCACATGTTACAAACTGAAAGTAAGAAGCCCAGGAAAGAGGGATACCCATAATGCCATGCAGACAGCCAAACAGCAGATAGCCAGCACTTGTCATGTCACAGCTCTATAAAACCCTCATCCTGCCCGGTCTCTGCCATTTTTCTGTGTACTTAGTGCAGGAAGATACATTACATGCACTAAGGACAGTGATTAGGAAATACTTTAATTGTAAAATATTGGATAGGAAGAGTTCAGGGACCGCATAGGGACAGTGTAAGGAGATCATAGGGAGACTTTATACACACAATAGGGGGAGCATAGGGAGAGTGCAGGGGCAAATTAAACAATGTCACTCTTGGTTAATAGATAATCAATTCTATTACTACTTGATTCTGTAATTTGGGTAAAAAAGTGTTTTTTTTAGGTATTTAGGACTTGATTCTATAATTGGATTTAAAAAGTGGTCTAATACTACTGCTATTTTACACTGACAGTTACTGTTACTGACAGTTACTCTACTGTATGTCTGACAGACAGGTGCCAGCAAAGGGCAGTGGCAAAAATGTTTCTGGAGCTGGCAGAAGTAGCAGCAGAATAGGGAGGGTGGTAGCATTAGCCTCATCAACAGGCCAGAGCTGCCAATGTCATCTAGCGGTCGTGTTTTGACCAGCCACCCAGCTGTCCTTGAATGGTTGACTCGGTCTTCAACATCATCTCACCTGACATCAGACACCCACAGCCATAAGTTGGTGGGTTCTTCTGAAACCACGCTTAGTTGGCATGGCCCAGTAACAGTCTTTCTGCCCCAACCTGTCCTGAACCTGCCTCTTTCTTTTTCTGCTCTTTCTGCTTGGGAAGTATTGTATGCTGCCAGCTCTGCTCCACTTTTCAGCAAGGAAGAGCTTTTTGAGGACAGTTAGCAGCTACTGCCCTGCCAAGATTTGAAGGAGTGATCTGCTGCTTCCTCCTGTAGGCAGGCAAATAGTGACCATAAAAGTTACGTGGGAGCAGGTGTGGCAAGCGGTCAGGAACACAGTCATGAGACTGGTGAGAGTGACGTGCAGACAGTAGTGGATGATAATGTAGCCAATTGCACGTGTGGAGCCAGATAAAGAGGGGGTGAGGGTGATAGCTTGCACAAGAGACTGCAGGTGAGCAAGCAGGGTACTAGCATGGCTGTGAGTCAGCAGAGTGGCAGCAGTTTGAGATCTGGTGATCTCAACGAGCCCAGGGTATACCACCTACTACTCAGGAGCCTACCTATCTGGAAACAACTAGCAGTGCACGGGTTCATAGAGGTAGTGGCAGGCAGTCAGCATGGAGTGGTGGGGATAAAATGCCATACTCAGCAAGTGTGGGAATTTTTTTATCAAGTCGCCAGAGGACGTCAGTGTGTCTGTGTGTAGAATCTGTGGGAAGAAGGTGAAGCGTGGCCAGGATGCCAATGTTGGTACCACAGCCCTGCATCAATAACATGGAGGGTCACCATAATGTGGCTTGGGAAAACCGTGGTGCTAATGTTGTGGTTCAGCCTACGGCATCTCCTAGTGACTCACAACCATTTTCCAGCACTCAAGTCTCCACCACCTCAGTAGAAGGGAGCTGTGCTTCCTTCCCATCATCTACTGGTCCTGATGCTCCTTCTCCTTCTCCTCCTCCTACTCTTTGTAAATCATTTCGCCAGCAATTGAACATCACGGTGATTGCAAAACGACAACAGTATGCACGCACTCATCCAGCGGCACAGAATCTGAACATGCTCCTTACCAATATAGAAAAATAGCACTGCACACTCATTTAGTTTTCAATGCAATTAAATAATTTTATTTTTCACATCCTCCACATATAAGTATGGTTATGGAAAGGTAAGTGCCTTGAAAGAGTAAGTGACTTTCGTTTTCTGACGTTTCGGTCACCTCGGACCTTGGTCAAAAAGTCACTGGATAAACAAAAAAATAAAAAGAAATCAATAAGTAAACAGGAAGCTTCAGTTACGTTTTCTGGTCTTAGTAAATGAGTGCAAAATAAATGCGACATGTATGGAAAAGAGAAAAAGGCTCAGTGGTCAAACATTCTATCAAAGTGCATCTGGATTGGATGACACTATAATTTCAAAATTAGCATGGATCCTCTATCTTCCTTGTCACACTCACTGCCGTAATCCCGCGAGACTCTGCGGGACTACGCATGCGCCCTTACACTTAAATAGACGCCAACCAGCACATCTTTACATGTGCTCATCGCCATTCCCCGCAGCGCTTCTACGCTGTCCACTGGGTCCTCTCATCTTCTGCCTTACTTCATTCTGGTGAGTCTGCTTGCCGGCACTGGGGTCGCGCTCCCCTCCTCATTATTTCTCCTTTGACTTGTGCTGTAGTAATGAGCTCTCCATACCATAGAAATTTTTCCCATGTATTCTGTTGTTGTTTATATCCACTTCATCTAGCAGACTTTCCAGGAGGTTTTGTTTTTATATTACAGTATCCAGGGCACCACTTTCCTCACCCTAGCATCAGGCTATCTATCTACAAGTGGGATACTCCCATTTACCTGTTCTACCATGCATTTACTATATATTTTCTACCATGCTAATTTTGAAATTATAGTGTCATCTTATCCAGATGCACTTTGATAGAATGTATGACCACTGAGCCTTTTTCTCTTTTCCATACATGTCGCATTTATTTTGCACTCATTTACTAAGACCAGAAAACGTAACTGAAACTTCCTGTTTACTTATTGATTTCTTTTTATTTTTTCGTTTATCCAGTGACTTTGTGACCAAGGTCCGAGGTGACCGAAACGTCAGAAAACGAAAGTCACTTACTCTTTCAAGGCACTTACCTTTCCATAACCATACTTATATGTGGCGGATGTGAAAAATAAAATTATTTAATTGCATTGAAAACCAAATGAGTGTGCAGTGCTATTTTTCTATATTGGATATTTCAAACTCCACTTGCACCTCGTTGAAGTGGACGAGTGCGACCCATTTTTTCCTTAACATGCTCCTTACCAGGTTGCTGGTACTAAAGTCACTCCCTAACCATGTGGTTAATTCAGCACCTTTCAGAGAACTGATGGCTTGTGCCAAGCCAAGGTGGAAAGTCCCAAGCCATCATTACTTTTCCAAAAAGGCTGTACCAGCCCTGAACATGTATGTTGAGCAGAAAGTGGGCCAGTCCTTGAGCCTGTCGGTGTCTGATACAGTACACGACAGCTCCGACGTGTGGAGCTATAACTATGGTCATGGACAATATCTGTCCTTTACAAAACACTGGGTAAACGTGGTTCCTGCCCAGGCATACCAGCAACTTGGCCAGGTGACGGCAATGCTGCCTCAGCTTTCTCAAGCCTATGCCAATGTCCTCCTCTGCCTCCTCATCCTCCACCTTGTTCTCAGCCTCCACTGTAGGCACAATTCGGAGTGGACCTCCAGCATAATACCTTAGCAGAGCACGGTGGAGTCATGCTGTTCTGCATCTGGCTTGCCTGGACAAATGGAGTCACAGTGGGGAAGAACTGCTTCGAGTCCTTCAAGAAGAAATCTCCTCGCCAACTTAAGATCAGAACCATGGTCGCTGATAATGAGAAGAATATTATGCTGGTGCTGTATGAAGGAGGGCTGACACATGCACCCTGCATGGTGCATGTTTTTAATCTAGTTTTAAACCGGTTTTTAAAGTCTTCCACCCAACTGCAAGACATCTTGAAAATGGCCAAGAAACTGTGCATTCACTTCAGCCACTCTTACACGTTGGAACTCTACCCTACACATGTTGGACCAACTATATGATTAGAAGAACGCCATGAACGATTCCTTCATGATGCAGGTGGACAGGAGTACTCCCTTGTATAACTTTGATGTTAACCAGTGACAGCTCATGTGTGACACCTGCTGTTGCTCAGGCCCTTTGAGCAGGCCACTTTATTTGTCAGTCACCAGGACTATGGAATGAATGATGCCTTTCCACTCCTTCAGATCCTGGAGCCGATGCTGATAAATCTGGATGGCCAGAGGACAGGAGACATGCTGCCTACATCTCACGGTCACCTGAGCCCTGTGGGGTCTGAACCGGTGAAGGACGAGGACATTCACGCACAAGCAAGGAGCATGAAGAGCTGGAGGGCAATGACCTCAACAGATCATGGCAGTATGCAGTGGAGATGGAGGCAGGGAGTCCCTCTGAGTCCCTTGCACAAATGGTCAGATGCATGCTGGTTTGCTTGTCAATTGACAGCAATATTATCACCATTCAGCAGAGGGATCACTACTGGCTCTCCACCATGTTAGACCCTTGCTACAGGTCCAAACTGGGGGCCATTTTTTCCACCTGCTGAGAGAGAGGATAAACTCAACTATGTAGTCAGTTGCCTATGTGCCTATGTGTTCTATCACCCATCCTCACGAAGGTCTGACCAGGGGGGTCACTTTGTGCTCACACTCCACTGCCATAACTGATGGAGGGGGGTGGGGTGCACCCACCTACTAAAGAAACCACCCAGCACCGGCAGCAGTACCTGAACCAGCAGGTGGAGGCATACGTACTTGGACTCCATCCTGCCACCCCAGATAGAAGATCCCCCAGACAACTGGACAGCCAGACTTGATTTGTAGTTGCAACTGACCAAGTTTTCCCTGGACAAAGTTTCCTGCCCAGCTAGTAATGTGGCATCAGAGCGGGTGTTTAGTGTGGCTGGGGGGCATAAAAACCCCAAAGAGAACTTGCCTTTCAACACAAAATGTTAAGATACTAACCTTTGTAAAGATGAATCAGGCGTGGATCAGCCAGGATTTCCACACACCGGTGCCTGATGCATCAGACTAGATCATTCTGGCAGCCACACCAAAACATTGTAAAAAATGGTCTGTTACTTCTGTCCACGTGCTTCAGCCACTATTTTGATGCTACTACCCACCTGATGCCACACACCTGCTCCTTCTGCTGCCATCTTCTCTTACTGCCACTATCTTGCGCTGTTACTGCCACTGCTGTTGCCCCCCCACATCGGCACTCTATGATGAGGGGCCACTGTGTTGACTCCTCATGCTGTTGCCAACCCTCACCACTCTATGAATGGCCACTGTTGTCCCTGTTTGGCCTTGTTGACATTACCATTTATTTTACCTTTCTTTTGACCTGTCAGAAGAACTGAAAAATAAAAAACACAATGGATCCTGTCTTTGGAGCATCCATAAGGCTTCTATCATGCGGTTAGTATTATGCATCAGTATTTTCTCATGATTTGGAAGCCAAAAGCAGGAGTGGGTACAAAAGACGGTAAAAAAGGAGAGCGCTCTTTCAGTGCACACTTTAGTTATTTGGTCAGTTTTTGACCCGTAAATGACCAAAGTAGTGAAAAGTATAAGAGTGACTCCTGTCTCATCCTCATTAGACATTGTTTCCTGTTCCCTCTCAAATGTCATTCCTTCCAAAATATCCCCTTGCCAGATATAATATCTCCCCTGGTGTCATCTTACTCTCTTCCTGCCTGTACAGTTTCTCCCCTTCCCCAGATGTCATCTGTTATTCCTCTTGCTTCCTTGCCTCAATATCATGTTATCCCATCAAACCTCTCTCTTTAGGTATTTATTTTTTTTGCCCCAGGTACAGTATCACCAGTATCAACTCTCCAGCATTTTGTCTCCACACTTCAGTTTAACAGGATAAGGATAATTTTTCTTCATTTTTTATCTTTTAAATTGCATTTCTCACTCACCATGTCTTTCCTAGGGCAATATTGTTTCTAAACTCAGCTTTATCCCCCTCAAGCACCATTTAACCCAGAGGTTTGTGACTGACTCAGTTGCATAGCTCCCAACCGTCCCGGATCCAGCGGGACAATCCTGGATTTCAGTGGCTGTCCCGTGGTCCTACGGAAGCAGAGACAGCTATCTGTAATCAGGGGCGTAGCTAAAGGCTCATGGGCCCTGGTGCAAGAGTTCAGCTTGGGCCCCCCCCCCCCCCCTCCAGCGCTGGTTCACCTAGCTTTTCTGCCGGCCAAGTCAAAAATTGAAACCCCCTTCCATGCCAAATTCTCACCCTAACCTAACCTCCTAACATTACGTGTATCACTACAGAACATACAGGGTAAGGCTACATTCACACGACCCATTCACTTCAATGAGCACTGTGTGCTGTCCGCATCTGTATGTCCATTCCTATTTTTGTCTGTTTTGGGGACAAGGATAGGCATTGTTACAGTGGATCTGCAAAAAAAACGGATGCCATACGGAACATCATCCTTTTTTTGCGGATCCGCAATTTGCAGACTGCAAAACACAACGTTCATGTGAATGTAGCCTAATACAGCCCCATACCTCTTACATCCAGTGACGTCTCCTCGGATGTACATCTTCTCTTTCCTCATCTTCTCCTTTCAGCCCAGACGCCATTTTTCAGCCATTTCTTATCTCTGCAGTTAGACAGAAAAAAATCTTAGTTTACTACTTTTCCATCATCCTCCCATCTTCTGGACAAATCATCCTACACCCCCAGTACTGTGCCACTAGTACCACACAGATAGTGCCCTTCAATAATTATTGGCACACAGTGTCCTAAAATAACTGCGCCCAGCAAATAGTGTCCAGTAATAGTGTGAACATAACGTCCCCCAGAAATAACTGCGCTGATACTGTGCCAGGGTGCCCCCAAAGTCCCAACTAATAATTCTCTGCCAGAGTGCACTTGTTAGTAATAGTGCCCCCAACAGTACTAATGTCCCCACTGTGCCCCAGAAGTAATAATGCTTCCAATGTGCCAGTAAGAAATGCCCCAGTGCCAGTAAAAATGCCCCCAGTGCCAGTAAAAAATGCCCCCAAGTGCCCCCATGTGCCAGTAAGAAATGCCCCCAAGTGCCAGTAAGAAATGTCCCCAGTGCCCCCATGTGCCAGTAAGAAATGTCCCCAGTGCCCCCATGTGCCAGTAAAAATGGCCCCAGTGCCAGTAAAAATGCCCCCGTGTCCCATGTGCCAGTAAAATGCTCCCCAGTGCCCCCATGTGCAAGTAAAAATGCCCCCAGTGCCAGTAAAAATGCCCCCCGTGTCCCATGTGCCAGTAAAAATGCCCCCAGTGCCAGTAAAATGCTCCCAGTGCCCCCATGTGCAAGTAAAAAATGCCCCCAGTGCCAGTAAAATGCTCCCAGTGCCCCCATGTGCCAGTAAGAATGCCCCCAGTGCCAGTAAGAATGCCCCCAGTGCCCCCATGTGCCAGTAAAATGCCCCCAGTGCCCCCATGTGCCAGTTAAAAGTGCCCCCAGTGCCCCCATGTGCCAGTAAAAATGCCCCCATGTGCCAGTAAAAATGCCCCCATGTGCCAGTAATAATGCCGCCAGTGCCAGTAATATGCCCCCCAGTGCCACCATATGCCAGTAAAAATGCCCCCAGTGCCAGTAAAAGTGCCCCCAGTACCAGTAAAAATGCCCCCAGTGCCAGTAATATGCCCCAGTGCCCCCATGTGCCAGTAAAAGTGCCCCCAGTGCCAGTAATATGCCCCAGTGCCCCATGTGCCAGTAAAAATGCCCCCAGTGCCAGTAATATGCCCCCAGTGCCCCATGTGCCAGTAAAAGTGCCCCCAGTGCCAGTAAAAAGTGCCCCCAGTGCCCCCCATGTGCTAGTAAAAATGCCCCCATGTCCCCAATAGAGCTCCGGTCCGTGCTACAATAAAAAAAAAACACGAATACTTACCTCCAGTGGCGTAGCTATAGGGGTCGCAGCAGGTCGCAGTTGCGACCGGGCCCCTAAGCCAGGGGGGCCCCGAGGGCCCCCCTTGCCACTTGCAGGGCCGCACCGCCAATTAGCCGGTGCGGTGCGGCCCTGCCGGACAGTTGCGGGCGGCGGTGGGGCAGAGGGAGATGAGCGCTTCCATTGTGGAAGCGCTCATCTCCATAGTCATCTGTATCGCCGTCCTCGGACGGCGATACAGATGCCTGTATTCTTACTGCGGGGCAGGGGAGGGAGAGGCGTCTCCCCTGCCCGCTCCTCTGATAGGCTGCAGGCACTGGGGCCTGTAGCCTATCCAGAGGCCGGCTCAGGCCGGCGCGATGACGTCATCGCGCCGCGCCTGAGCCGTTACAGCGCGGGACACAGGCCGGAAGAGGGCCTGCATCGCATCGCTTGGCCAGGCTCCAATGGAGCGTAAGTATTCGTGTTTTTTTTTTATTGTGAGCACGGACCGGAAGCTCTATTGGCGGACATGGGGGCATTTTACTAGCACATGGGGGGGCCACTGGGGCACTTTTACTGGCACTTGGGGGGCACTTTTTACTGGAAATGGGGGCCCACTGGGGGCATATTATGGCACTGGGGGCCATTTTACTGGCCACCATGGGCCACTGGGGGCATATTACTGCGCACTGGGGCACTTTTACTGGGCACATGGGGTGCACTGGGGGCATATTACTGGCACTGGGGGCATTTTTTACTGGTACTGGGGGCACTTTTACTGGGCACTGGGGCATTTTTACTGGCATATGGTGGGGGCATTTACTGGCACTGGGGGGCATTTTTACTGGCACATGGGCATTTTACTGGCACATGGGGGCATTTTTACTGGCACATGGGGCACTGGGGCACTTTTACTGGCACATGGGGGCACTGGGGGATTATACTGCACTGGGGCATTACTACTGGCACATGGGGGCACTGGGAGCATTTACTGGCACTGGGGGCATTTTTTTACTTGCACATGGGCCTGGAGCATTTACTGGCACTGGGGGGCATTTGGGGGGCATTTTTACTGGCACTGGGCATTTTTTACTTGGCACTGGAAGCATTTTCTGGCACATGGAGGGGCCATTCTTTACTGGCAACTGGGGACATTTTTACTGGCACATGGGGGCACTGGGGACTGGCACTTGGGGCATTTCTACTGGCACATGGGGGCACTTGGGGGCATTACTGGCATTGGGGCATTTTTACTGGCACTGCGCATTCTTACTCACATTGTGAAGCATTATTATTGGGCACAGTCATTAGTACGTCCACTATACTAACAAGTGCACTCTGGCAGAGAATTAAGTTGACTTACCTGGCACAGTATCAGCCAGATTTCTGGGGGACGTGCCATATTAACACTATTTGCTGGGCGCATTTTTAGGAACTGTGTGCCAATAATTATTGAAGGGCACTATCTGTGTGGTACTAGTGGCCAGTACTGGGGTGTAGGAGATTTTCCAGAAGATGGAGGATGATGGAAAAGTAGTAAAACTAAGATTTTTTCTGTCTAACTGCAGAGATAAGAAATGGTGAAAAATGCGTCTAGTGAAAGGAGAAGTGAGGAAAAGAGAAGATGTACATCCGGAGCTCAGGATGTAAGAGGTATGGGGCTGTATTAGGTACATTCATGAACCTTGTGTTTGCAGTCGCAAATTGACCCAAAGGATTCCCATGGCATCCCAGATCCACTGTAAAAATGCCTCTCCTTGTCCCCAAAACAGACAAAAATAGATGGACTACAGTGCGACAGCACCAGTGCTCATGAAGTGAATGGTCGTGTGAATGAGCTACCGTGTATGTGTAGTATACACGTAATGTAGGAGTTGTTAGTGAGAATTTGCATGGAATGGGGGTTTCAATTTTTGACTTGTGCCCGGCAGAAAAGGTGATACCAGCCTGTGAGCCAAGCTGAACTCTTGCCAGGCCCCATGGCTTTAGCTACGCCCCTGCTTACCTCCATGGGCTGGCAGCGCATGCGATGCAGGCCTCTTGGCCTGTTCGCTGTACTCTCAGGCGGCGCAAGATGACGTCATCGCGCCGCCTGAGCCGGCCTCTGATAGCTACAGGCCCAGTGCTGCAGCCTATCAGAGGAGCGGGCAGGGAGACGCCTCTCCCTCCCCTGCCCCGCAGTAGAATACAGGCATCTGTATCGCCGTCCGAGGACGGATACAGATGACTATGGAGATGAGCGCTTCCAAGGAAGCGCTCATCTCCCTCTCCCACCGCCGCCCGCAACTGTCCGCAGGGCCGCACCGCACCGGCTAATTGCGTGCGGCCCTGCAAGTGGCAAGGGG
>ONZH01030339.1:0-39761 GCA_900303285.1 Rhinella marina | reverse complement strand
CTGGCAACCTCTAAAGCAGAAGGGGGAAACTGTTGGATAAATAGCATGTAGTCTAGAGGGGACGAAATAGACCCTATGAAGAATCTTCAAGGAGGTTTCCATTAAGGTGACCTGCCAGCTCCCTTTACTAATCATAGTACAGCAATCAAACCATTGTTCCATGGCAAGAGTCTCTCCCAAATCGACCTCCCAGCCATGCATGAATGCTAATTTGGCATCGGGGGGTGATGCATTTAGTATAGAGTAAATAGAAGAGAGCGATCCCTTCTCTAAAGCCCTGTATTTACAGAGTCTTTCAAATGGCGTGTAGACTATCAAATTAGTGGCTGGGATCTGGGACGTTAGGAAATGGAAGACCTGGGTGACTCTAAAGAGTTCGGAGGGTGGGGGAGAAAAAGTAGATATAAAATATGCCCTGGACATGAGCTAAGAGCGGAGTAAAAAAAATCACCAACACAGTGGAGTCTTGTATGTTTCCACCAAATGAATGCAGTTGGTGATAAACCAGGTGGAAATAGGGGGTTTCTGAAAAGTGGGAGTAAGGGGGAGTGTAACGCCATCCGGGGGTCCCGGGCGGCACACGCGTACTTACCGTTGTGGCCAGCGTCCTCGCTCTTTGCTGCCATGAGGTTTGGCCGCTTGGTGTGGCATGGAGTCCTGTCCTCTTTGTCTGCTTCTGTTGCACTGGTCTCCAGGTGCTGCATTTTATTAGGCTAGCTCCTTAATTGGTTCCTCCCCCTTCCTCCTGTCTAAAACTATATAAGCCTTCTTGGACATTCACTCCTTGCCTGAGCGTCTATAAGTCATCCCTGACCTGTATAGTTTCCTGTATAGTTTCCTGTATAGTTTCCTGTATAGTTTCCTGTATAGTTTCCTGTATAGTTTCCTGTATAGTTTCCTGTATAGTTTCCTGTATAGTTTCCTGTATAGTTTCCTGTATAGTTTCCTGTATAGTTTCCTGTATAGTTTCCTGTCCATGTTTCCAGTTTCTGCGGTTTCCCAGATATGCACAAGTGTGAACTCTGCCTTAGCCCTGCTGTAGTGTGCATACTACTTATCCAGCACCTGTCTCCTGGTACCTGGCTGACCTGTCCCTGTGTGCTCATAGTGTGTTCCCGCCTGCAGTCTTCTACTCAGCGTCTCTATCTCTGGTGTGTGTTGGTCCTGCGTATCAGTCTCTCTGGTGTCTTGCACCTTAGTACCTGGTCCGTCTGGGCCGGCTGTCACGAGTACTGTCTCACCTCGAGAGGTAGCGACCTGGTGTACCTCCCCGGGAAAGTCTATCCCCACCATCAGGGGTACTGTGAAGAACGGGAGGTACACTTAGACAACGCCCTCCGAGGAAGACATTATCGTGACACAGTGGATCCACATCCGCTGAACTTGACAGTACGCTCAGGCCATGGATCCCGCTGGTCACTCCAAGTCTGCTGTATCGGATCTAATAAGTGAGATGAGACGTCAAAGTGAGCACCAGGACGTCTTAATGCAGTTCATGCAAAACATTTCTGCCCGCCTAGACGCCATTTCTCCTCCAGTTACAACAGCACCACAAGTCACAGCAACTCCTCCAGCTTTCGTGCCTGCGATCCCAGTGCAGAGTGCTTCCGGAATTCATCTGCCGCTGCCGCCTCGTTATGACGGGGATTCCAAGTCCTGTAGAGGCTTCCTTAACCAGTGCCTCATACACTTTGAGCTGCATGGACACATGTTTTCATCTGAACGGGCAAAGATTGTTTTCATTGTGTCCCTGCTATCCGGTGAGGCCCTGGCATGGGCAAATCCTATCTGGGAACGTGGCGGTCCAGAGACTACAAGTCTGCAGGCGTTCCTGGCTACCTTCTGGATGGTTTTTGAGGAGCCAGGTCGCACTTCATCTGCTGCCTCTGCTTTGCTGCATCTATGCCAGGGTTCCATGACCGCGGGACAGTATGCAATACAGTTCCGGACACTGGCTGCAGAACTAGGATGGAACGATGAGGCCCAGCTGGCGGTCTTCTGGGAAGGCCTTTGTGAACGGATTAAAGTTGAGTTGGCTGGTTGTGACCGTCCATCCACCCTGAATGATCTGGTTACCCTAGCTACCAGGATAGATTTGCGTTTCAGGGAGCATTCTAAGGAGGACTCGCGTATCAAAAGAGCACCTCGTCTTGCGCCATCCTTCCAGAGGCCGATCCAGTCACCAGCCCCCACAACATCGGAGGAGCCTATGCTAGTGGAACGTCTCTGGTTGTCGGATCAGGAGCGTCAACGCCGCAGAACTGAGAACTTTTGCCTCTATTGTGCTGACAAGGCTCATTTTGCCTGGAATTGTCCGCTGAAAGCGGGAAACTCCAAAGTCTAGGACATGTTGGAGAGGTGGTTCTAGACGAGGAGAGATCCTCTCCCAAGCTATCAATCCCTGTGATCCTCTCTCACGAGAGAACCAGCGTCACTGTGTCAGCTTTCCTGGATTCAGGTTCCATCAGTAACTTTATCCAGCAAGACCTTGTCTGTCAGTACCGGCTTCCAACCTCCCGGTTGTCAAGACCCCTGTCTGTTGCATCAGTAAACGGAGTGCCACTTCCTGAGCTAGTGCAGTTTATCACCCTGCCCCTTAGACTGCAAGTTGGGGCTCTGCACTCGGAGAAAATCGTCTTCTACGTCCTGCCGGCCTCCGTGAATCCAGTCATCCTTGGTCTTCCCTGGCTTCACCAGCATTCTCCAGCCCTGGACTGGCACTCTGGTGAAATTCTTCGATGGGGACCCTCTTGCCTCACTACCTGCTTGTCTGAAGTCCGGCCTACACCTCCACCCCCAGTGACGGGGGATCTATCTGGACTACCTCCCCAGTATGCCGGTTTTGTTGACATGTTTAGCAAGAAGGAGGCTGAGACTCTGCCTCCCCACCGACTGTATGACTGTCCAATTGATCTTCTACCTGGAACTACTCCCCCTCGAGGTCGAGTTTATCCACTCTCGCTTCCTGAGACCCAGGCGATGTCTGACTACATTAAGGAGAATCTTGAGAGGGGATTTATCCGCAAGTCTACATCGCCAGCCGGTGCAGGATTCTTCTTTGTCCAGAAGAAGGATGGATCTTTAAGACCCTGCATAGACTATCGGGGCCTTAATCAGATCACTGTCAAGAATAAGTATCCGTTGCCATTGATCCCGGAACTATTTGACAGAATTCGTGGAGCGAAGATCTTCTCCAAACTAGACCTGCGAGGGGCATATAATCTTATCCGCATTCGAAAGGGGGACAAATGGAAGACTGCTTTTAACACACGGGACGGCCATTACGAATATCTCGTCATGCCCTTTAGTCTTTGCAATGCCCCAGCGGTCTTTCGGGAATTTGTCAATGACATTTTCCGGGACCTGCTTAACGTCTGTGTTGTGGTCTATTTGGACGATATTCTCATCTTTTCTCCTGATCTGGCCTCACATCGGAAACATGTCCGACTTGTCCTGCGACGGCTCAGAGAGAACAGGCTGTATGCTAAACTGGAAAAGTGTATCTTTGAGAAAACCTCTCTGCCGTTCCTAGGATTTATTGTCTCTGATACCGGCCTAAAGATGGATCCAGACAAACTTAAAGGGGTTGTCCGAGTTATTTTTTTGTTCTTTATATGTTTCTAACTTGTCAGGTATAACAACTTTCCCATATACTTTGTGTTTTTAAAGCTGCTGGTTTCTCAGAGTTGACTGAGGGTCACATGACCTGTGATGTCACCTTATCTCCCTGGTCTGTGATGTTTCGTGTACAAGCCTCAGAGTTCAGATAACAGTCTGTACACGAGACGTCACTGGCCACGCCCCCTTTCTTTGCCGGGCTGCTATCTGCTCTCTCCCTGGATTCCTTCAGATAAAACATTAACCCCTTCAGCCAGAACACACTGAGGGCTCAAGGCTTTACAACAAATAGTAGCTGCAGCAGTGAGAGGAGACAAATGCTGGGCAAGGAGCTATAGAGGAATTGTACAAGAACAGGTAGGGAGAATTTCCTGTGTGTATCAGCAGTGTCATTGTACAGCTGGGACTTGTAGTTCTACACAAACAACATGCTGCTGAGTATCCCAGCAGGCAGACTAGTACTCACAGCACTTATATTCACTGCCTTTGCAGGGGAGGGGGAGGGGGAGGGGCAGAGATTGTTATTACTGCATGTAAACAAAGGTCAGAAGAGAACCAGGGAAATGAGGAAATATAGATTTTTTTTTTTTTTGCCTAAAACTTGCTGAACTTATATATTGCTACCCATCAGATTTACAGTGCTATATATTTTTTTCCATAACTTGGACAACCCCTTTAAAGCGGTGTTGAACTGGCCACGCCCCCAGGGTCTCCGAGCAATACAAAGATTCTTGGGATTCGCCAACTTCTACCGCCAGTTCATTCACAATTTCTCTTCTATCACTGCCCCGATCTCTGCCCTGACCAAGAAGGGGGTGAATGCAAAAGTCTGGACCCCGGAGGCAGAGGCTGCCTTCTTTAAGTTAAAACTGGCTTTCTCCTCTGCTCCTGTTCTCCATCATCCGGATGTTGCCAAGCAATTTTTCCTGGAGGTGGATGCCTCTTCTATTGGAGCTGGAGCAGTCCTTTTGCAGAAAAACTCCAGAGGCAAGATGATTACCTGTGGTTTCTTCTCTAAACTCTTTTCCTCTGCTGAGAGGAACTACTCTATCGGGGACAGAGAACTCTTGGCCATTAAGTTGGCCTTGGAAGAATGGCGTCATTTGCTGGAGGGAACACAGCATCCTGTGGGGATTTACACAGACCACAAGAACCTGGTCTACCTCCAAACAGCACAACGTCTAAATCCATGTCAAGCTAGATGGGCGCTGTTCTTTTCTCGTTTCAACTTTGAGTTACACTTTCACCCTGCTGAAAAGAACACCAAGGCTGATGCTCTATCCCGGTCGTTTGATTCTTCGGATCAGCAAGAGGAACCCCAGTATATTATTGATCCTGCTCGTCTGATTTCCGTGGCTCCCGTCCTGAATAAAGACATTCCTCCTGGAAAGATATTTATACCATCCACCAGAAGGAGGCGTATATTAGCTTGGGGTCATGACTCCAAACTTGCTGGTCACCCTGGGGTTCGCAAAACTATCCAGCTTCTCTCACGGCATTACTGGTGGCCTACCCTCTCTCAAGACGTGGAGGAATATGTCTCCGCCTGTACCACCTATGCTCTAAATAAATCCCCCAGGTCCAAACCATCTGGCCTGCTGTTACCTCTTCCCATTCCAGATGTCCCTTGGCAACACATTGGTATGGACTTTGTTACTGACTTACCACCTTCTGTTGGTTGCACCGTGGGTAGTTGTGGATCGCTTTTCCAAGATGGCCCATTTCTTTCCTCTGCCTGGACTGCCTTCTGCCACCAAGCTTGCCAGTCTCTTTATGGAGCATATCTTCCGACTACATTGCCTGCCTTTACACATAGTCTCCGATCGTGGAGTACAGTTCACTTCCAGGTTCTGGAGAGCCCTCTGCCGTCTACTTGAAGTGGAGTTGGATTTCTCCTCCGGATACCACCCCCAGACTAATGGACAAGTGGAACTGGTTAACCAGATACTGGAGAACTACCTCCGTCATTTTGTCTCTGCCCGACAAGACAATTGGGCCCAGCTGCTACCTTGGGCAGAGTTTTCTTACAATAATCACACCAGTGAATCCACGGGCTCTTCACCATTCTTCATTGTCTATGCGTGCCATCCACGAATTCCTCTGCCTGTTACTGCTTTTTCCGGGGTACCAGCTGCGGATTCCTCTTTCAGGGACTTTTTAAAAATATGGCGCCAAGCCAAGGACTGCATCTCCAAGGCAGTGACTCGTATGAAGAATTATGCGGATCGGAGGCGCAAGAAGCCTCCACAGTTTTCCATAGGTGATAAAGTCTGGCTGTCTTCAAAAAATATTCAGCTAAGGGTTCCAAGTTACAAGTTGGCACCTCGATTCCTGGGACCATTCGAGGTGCTGAAGAAGATCAATGACGTCACCTATAAACTCCGCCTGCCTCCTAATCTGCGTGTACCCAATTCTTTCCATGTGTCCCTGCTCAAGCCCTTGGTTCTGAACTGCTATTCCCGTAAGGCTTCTATCCCAGATCCTGTCACAGTAAATCCTGAGCAGGAATACAAGGTGAAGGACATTTTGGACATCAAGAAGCGTGGGAGGAAAACATACTATCTTGTGGAATGGAAGGGCTTTGGTCCTGAAGAGAGATCCTGGGAACCTGAGAACAATATCAATGCCCCTACTCTACTCAAGAAGTTTCTTGCTGGCCTCAAGGGGAGGGGGAGTAGAGGGGGGGGGTATACTGTAACGCCATCCGGGGGTCCTGGGCGGTGCAAGCGTACTTACCGTTGTGGCCAGCGTCCTCGCTCTTTGCTGCCATGAGTCCTGTCCTCTTTGTCTGCTTCTGTTGCACTGGTCTCCAGGTGCTGCATTTTATTAGGCTAGCTCCTTAATTGGTTCCTCCCCCTTCCTCCTGTCTAAAACTATATAAGCCTTCTTGGACATTCACTCCTTGCCTGAGCGTCTATAAGTCATCCCTGACTTGCAAAGGTTCCTGTATAGCTTCCTGCAGTTTCCTGTCCATGTTTCCAGTTCCTGCGGTTTCCCAGATCTGCACAGGTGTGAACTCTGCCTTAGCCCTGCTGTAGTGTGCATACTACTTATCCAGCATCTGTCTCCTGGTACCTGGCTGACCTGTCCCTGTGTGCTCATAGTGTGTTCCCGCCTGCAGTCTTCTACTCAGCGTCTCTATCTCTGGTGTGTGTTGGTCCTGCGTATCAGTCTCTCTGGTGTCTTGCACCTTAGTACCTGGTCCGTCTGGGCCGGCTGTCACGAGTACTGTCTCACCTCGAGAGGTAGCGACCTGGTGTACCTCCCCGGGAAAGTCTATCCCCACCATCAGGGGTACTGTGAAGAACGGGAGGTACACTTAGACAACGCCCTCCGAGGAAGACATTCTCGTGACACAGTGGATCCACATCCGCTGAACTTGACAGGGAGATAGGAGTTTATATTGTAAATTTGTTGTAAAAAAAAAAAAAAAAAATGTATATTGTAAATTTATATTTGTAGTTTATATTTGAACATAACCTTCCTCCAAAGTTGTAACATAAGGTAGGGAATTTTTGCAGCCGGATCAATTTTCCCCAAAGGGATGCCAGGTGACCATATTAATGCTAACGGAGATGCAGGTTGTAGTAAATCGGACTCCAAGATGACCCATTGTGGGAGGCTAGAAACAGCATTAAATGAGACTAATTGTGATAGTCTAGCTGCAACATAGTATTTGTAAAGGTGTGGGACTGAAAGTCCACCTACACTCTTATGCAGGTGCATTATATGTCTGGCTATCCGTGGTCTCTTATAGGCCCATATAAAGCGGAAGATTTCTGTGTCTGTAGAGTCCGCAGAGCAGAGCCCGTTATTGGTGTGGGAAGAGATCGAAATAGATACAGTATTCTCGGTAATGTGACCATTTTGACTGTATGTATTCTACCTAGCCATGATAGAGTAGGGAAATTCCAGTGGAGCAGATCCTGAAGAAGCGTAGGAATGAGGCGGGCGTAATTCCATTTAAAAGTAGAGTCTAAGGTTTTAGGTAGATTGACCCCTAAATAAGGGAGGTAATGATCCCTATGCGCAAATCCAAAATTAAGAGAAATTAACTCCCTAACCTGCTGCGGTATATTATAATGTAAGACCTCTGATTTTTTAGCATTGATCAATTGATCATCAAACAGTCCATTAAGTTTGGTATAGTAGTCAGGGGGCGCGTGACAGATATGGTTCAATGGCTAAGGCAAACAGGGCAGGGGAGAGGGGGCAACCTTGACGGGTGCCTCGGTTAATATGGATTGGAATGGGGCTATTAGTGGGTAATTTAAGAAAAGCCGTGGGGGTCGTATAAAGAGCTTGTATAGCACATAAAAATGCTCCTGATATACCCATAGCAGACATGACCTGATAGAGATAAGTCCAAGAGAGGCTATCAAAAGCCTTTTCAATATCTAGGGCTAATAAGGAGAAAGGTCTCGATTTAGTATTTGCTCATTTTTTTTTTAAGGGGCGTAGTGAGTGCTTTGACTCCCACGCTTTTCTTAGAATTTACAAACATGGTTCTCAATGGGTTAAAACAGGGAGCAGGGATACTCTGCAGTTCCATTAGATTGCGAGGTCAGCATTGACTTCGACATCTAAAGGCTTAATCCGCTGGTATCTGAGTTTTCACAGATTTTTACAGATCTGCAAAACACGGATGCTGTCGGAACGGACGGTCCATTATAGAAATGCCTATACAAAATGGGATATGCTGTATATTTTTTGCAGGGCCACGGAACGGAACAATGGATGCGGACAGCATACGGTGTGTTGTCTGCATCTTTTGCAGCCCCATTGAAATGAATGGGTCCACACCCATTCCGCAAAACTGTTGAACAGATGCAGACTCATTGATACGGTTGTGTGAATGAGCCCTTAGTCACAGCCAGGCCTCTGCCGCCGATCCTGTAAGCCCAGGTGAATGCCTTTCCCACCACCCCAATGTAAAATTACGTAGGCGGTGGAGGTTTAAATATGGCGCCCTCTTGCAAGTGCAGCGGATGCCATAGCTACTAGATGCCTGCTATTTTAAACTACTGTTTAGCACCTGGGACTAATATAAATGATTACATTGATCACACAAATTTAACCCCTCAGATGCCGTGGTCTAGGAGATGAAAAAACAGGAATGCATTCTCCCAGCCGTGCACCAGCTTCCACTACAGAGGATCGAGGGAGTTGGATGGTGTGTGTGGCAGCCTTGGCCCTCTTGAATGATCCGAAGCTGCTACACATAGGTTCCTATAGAGAGCATGCTTGTGGCAGGGCTCCATAGGAACATAGGGGGACATTTATAAAGACTGGCAACGCTGGTCTTTGTCCCTCCTGCGCAGGCAGTTCTTCCGCCTAGTTTATGTAGAGACACCGATGGACTTCACATTTGCCAGCTCCCTTTCTGGCGTGGATTTAGACCATTTTCTACCCCTGAAACAGGTTTAGAAAACAGAGGAGCAATAGTCAGTAATAAACGCATTTTAAAAACTCATGACTGTTCAAAATTAAAAAATAAAAAATGCATTTTGTACGCTTATATACTATAATTTGTATTCAAAATAATTACAAAAAAAGTTTAAAAAAAATGTTAAAAATATATAATAAGATTTAAAGGGGTTGTCCAGGTTCAGAGCTGAACCCGGACATACCCAGAATTTTACCCAGGCAGCCTGCCTGACAAGAGCATCGGAGCATTTCATGCTAAATCGCGCAGGGCAAAAGCATTTTGCCCAGTTCCGGTGACCAACCGGGGTCTGCCAGGTGGAGGCTTCCGACCAGCAGTGAGCCTGGTGACGTCACCAGCACTGATGCGCGGGCTTTTGCGCTGCCCTAGCCAGTAAAACAGCTAGGGCAGCACTAAAGCCAGCCCATCAGGGCCGGTGAAGTCACCGGACACACTGCCGGCGGAAGCCTCCACCTGGCAGTTTGTGCTTGTAAACAAAAGAGCCCTTGCCCTGCGCAATCCAACAATCCCCTTTAAAAATAAAAGTTTAAATTGCCCCTCTTCCATATAATAAAAAAAATAAATACCTAAATAACAAAAAATATAAACACCAATAAGATAATGGGTTGCATCAAAAGAGGCATAGATGCCCGTGATGAGAACATAGTCCTGCCACTTTACAAATCACTAGTCAGACCACATATGGAGTACTGTGTACAGTTCTGGGCTCCTGTGAACAAGGCAGACATAGCAGAGCTGGAGAGGGTTCAGAGGAGGGCAACTAAAGTAATAACTGAAATGGGTGGACTACAGTACCCAGAAAGATTATCAAAATTAGGGTTATTCACTTTAGAAAAAAGACGACTGAGGGGAGATCTAATAACTATGTATAAATATATCAGAGGTCAGTACAGAGATCTCTCCCATCATCTATTTATCCCGAGGACAGTGACCATGACGAGGGGACATCCTCTGCGTCTGGAGGAAAGAAGGTTTGTACATAAACATAGAAGAGGATTCTTTACGGTAAGAGCAGTGAGACTATGGAACTCTCTGCCTGAGGAGGTGGTGATGGTAAGTTCACTAAGAGAGTTCAAGAAGGGCCTGGATGTATTTCTGGAGGGTAATAATATTACAGGTTATAGTTACTAGAGAGGGGTCGTTGATCCAGGGAGTTATTCTGATTGCCTGACTGGAGTCGGGAAGGAATTTTTCCCCCTAAAGTGAGGAAAATTGGCTTCTACCTCACAGGGTTTTTTGCCTTCCCCTGGATCAACTTGTAGGAAAACAGGCTGAACTGGATGGACAGATGTCTTTTTTCGGCCTTACAAACTATGTTACTATGTTACTATCATGGCTATCACTGCGACTGAAAACGCCCATACTATTACAATATAAAAATATTTTTCCAATACGGCGATTGGCATAACGGAAAAAAGGGTCAAAATGCCCATTTTTTCATTGTTTCTCTTACCCCAAAAAAATGTAATGTGATCAAAAAGTCACACAAACTCCAAAATGGTATCAATAAAAACTACAGATTGTCCCTCAAAACAATGAGCCCCCCACACAGCTCAGTAAATAACTATAAAAAAGTTATAGGGGTCAGAATACAGTGATGTAAAAAAGATTTTTTTTTCCAAAGTTTAAATTTATTTTTACACTATTTTGACATGAAAAACCCCTATAGATATGGGGTATCTTTGTAATGGTACTGACCCAGAGAATTAATGACAGTAAAACTATGGAGGAATTGCGTTTTTTTCCAATTCCACCCCATTTGGAATTTTTTACCGCTTCCCTCTACATTGTATGCCATAATTAATGGTGGCATTAGAATGTACAACTTGTTCTGCAAAAAATTAGACTTTATACAGCTATGTGAAGGGAAATATAAAAAGTTATGGCTCAAGAAACATAGGGAAGAAAAATGAAAGCACAAAAAATGGGGGAAAAAAACCTCCGGTATCCTAAGGGTTAAGTAATTTGGCATCATTTCCCTGCTTCATATGACTATGTGAATGGAAAAGTAAAAAAAGAATGCTAGGAGTAAAAACTCAAAAAAAGGAAAAATCGCCCAGTCCTGGAAGGGTTAAGCCCATCTGCTTTCTGCTAAGCCACACTCTTTTCCTGCTAAGCCACAGCCACTTGTCTGACAAAGCACACAAAAAGGGACATTTATCAAGACTGACATTTTCATACACCAATCATCGCCAGAACCTTATTTCTGATATTTAAGGACTCTATACTGACAAGGAGTGTTCCACAGGATTGGCGCATAGCAAATGTGGTGCCAATATTCAAAAAGGGTCCAAAAACACAGCCCGGGAACTATAGGCCGGTAAGTTTAACATCTGTCGTGGGTAAACTGTTTGAGGGTTTTCTAAAAGATGCTATCTTGGAGTACCTCAATGAAAATAAGCAAATAACTCCGTATCAGCATGGCTTCATGAGGGATCGGTCATGTCAAACCAATTGAATCAGTTTCTATGAGGAGGTAAGTTCTAGACTTGACCGCGTCGAATCAATGGATGTCGTATATATGGACTTCTCCAAAGCATTTGACATGGTACCACATAAAAGGTTAGTATATAAAATGAGAATGCTTGGACTGGGAGAAAATGTATGTGGGTAAGTAACTGGTTCAGTGATAGAAAACAGAGGGTGGTTATTAATGGTACATACTCAGATTGGGTCACTGTCACTAGTGGGGTACCACATGGGTCAGTATTGGGCCCTATTCTCTTCAATATATTTATTAATGATCTTGTAGAAGGCTTGCACAGTAAAATATAAATTTTTGCAGATGACACTAAACTGTAAAGTAATTAGTACAGTAGAGGACAGTATACTGCTACCGATGGATCTGGATAGACTGGAGGCTTGGGCAGAGAAGTGGCAGATGAGGTTTAACACTGACAAATGTAAGGTTATGCATATGGGAAGGAATAATGCAAGTCACCAGTACATACTGAATGGTAAAACCAGTGTCAGACAGCTGCTGCCAAGGCCAATAAGATAATGGGTTGCATCAAAAGGGGCATAGATGCCCGTAATGAGAGCATAGTCCTGCCACTTTACAAATCACTAGTCAGACCACACATGGAGTACTGTGTACAGTTCTGGGCTCCTGTGAACAAGGCAGACATAGCAGAGCTGGAGAGGGTTTAGAGGAGGGCAACTAAAGTAATAACTGCAATGGGTGGACTACAGTACCCGGAAAGATTATCAAAATTAGGGTTATTCACTTTAGAATAAAAGACGACTGAGGGGAGATTTAATAACTATGTATAAATATATCAGGGGTCAGTACAGGGACATCCTCTGCGTCTGGAGGAAAGAAGGTTTGTACACAAACATAGAAGAGCAGTGAGACTATGGAACTATGGTGGCGATGGTAAGTTCACTAAAAGAGTTCAAGAGGGGCCTGGATGTATTTCTGGAGGGTAACAATATTACAGGTTATAGTTACTAGAGATGGGTCGTTGATCCAGGGAGTTATTCTGATTGCCTGATTGGAGTCGGGAAGGAATTTGGGAAGGAAGTGGGGAAAATTGGCTTCTACCTCACAGGGGTTTTTTGCCTTCCTCTGGATCAACTTGTAGGAAAACAGGCCGAACTGGATGGACAGATGTCTTTTTTTGGCCTTATAAACTATGTTACTATGTTACTAATGTTGATCCCTGTGCGCCGGAGTGAGATGCAACTAATAAATTAGATGCATCTCTGGCAGTCCATATGCCATAAACTGAAGTCTACTCCAGTCAGACAATAAATCTGGCGGGCTGCATGAAACCCCACCCCCTCAAGCTAAACCCGCCCCCTTTTCTCAAAAAGTGATGAAAAGCAAAAAGTCGCACCATAATTTCCAAATTTTTTACGCCACTTGAAAACTTTAGGAGAAGTAGCTGATGATAATGACAAGGACACCGTAGTGCTTGGGGATGCGGCCTGGCTGCTACAAAGACCAAGAGAAGGAGAACAGACTGAGTGCTGGCCAGTTCTAATTTTCCACTGGGTGCAGTGATGCCGCCTCATGTGCTGCAATAGAACCCTAGTACCTATGTTTGTATTTGAACACCCATGGCTTTTTTTCATCATGCAGATCATGCACACAGAAGTGGTTTTGTGTGCCGGCCTCGTGGAGAACACTGGCATACGGGAGATACACTGAGCTTGCTGCACACAAGCTTGGCCTAGGTTTGGCACATTTTCACATGTGGTGCCAGTGGCGTAGCTATAGGGGTCGCATCGGTCGCAGTTGCGACCGGGCCCCTAAGCCAGGGGGGCCCTCAGAGGGCACTTGCAAGGCTGCACCGCCAATTAGGCAGGTGCGGCGCGGCCCTGCGCATAGTTGCGGGCGGCGGCGGGGCAGAGGGAGATGAGCGCTTCCATTGTGGAAGCGCTCATCTCCATAGTCATCTGTATCGCCGTCCTCAGGATGACTGTACTGCAGGGCAGGGGAGGGAGAGGCGTCTCCCCTGCCCGTTCCTCTAATAGGCTGCAGGCACTAGGCCTGCAGCCTATCAGAGGCCGGCTCAGGCGGCGCGATGACGTCATCGCGCCGCCTGAGCCGTACAGCGCGGGACACAGGCCGGAAGAGGCCTGCATCGCATCGCTGCCAGCTCCATTGAGGTAAGTATAAGTGTTTAATTTTTTATTGTAGTCTTGGACCGGAGCTCTATTGGGGGCACATGGGGGCATTTTTACTGGCACATGGGGGCATTTTTTCTGGCACATGGGGGGCACTGGGGCATTTTTACTGGCACATGGGGCATTTTTACCAGCAAAAGGGGGCACTGGGGCATTTTTACTGGCACTGGGGGCATTATTACAGGCACTGGGGGAATTTTTACTGGCACATGGGGGAACTGGGGGCATTTTTACCGGCAAAAGGGGGCACTGGAGGCATTTTTACTGGCACTGGGGGCATTTTTACTGGCACATGGGGGCACTGGGGGCATTTGTTACTGGCACATGGGGGCACTGGGGGCATTTCTTACTGGCACTGGGGGCATTTCTCAATGGCACTTGGGGGCATTCCTTAATGGCATGGGAGCACTGGGGGCATTTTTACTGGCACTGGGGGCATTTCTTAATGGCACGGGAGCACTGGGGGCATTTTTACTGGCACTGGGGGCATTTCTTACTGGAACATGGGGGCACTGGGGGCATTTGTTAGTGGCACTTGGGGGCATTTCTTAATGGCACGGGAGCACTGGGGGCATTTTTACTGGCACTGGGGGCATTTTTACTGGCACATGGGGGCACTGGGGGCGCAGTTATTTCTGGGGGGGACGTTATGTTTACACTATTACGGGGCACTATTTGCTGGGCGCAGTTATTTTAGGACACTGTGTGCCAATAATTATTGTAGGGCACTATCTGTGTGGTACTAGTGGCACAGTACTGGGGGTGGTAGGATTATTTGTCCAGAAGACGGGAGGATGATGGAAAAGTAGTAAACTAAGATTTTTTTCTGTCTAACTGCAGAGATGAGAAATGGCTGAAAAATGGCGTCTGGTCTAAAAGGAGAAGATGAGGACAGAGAAGATCTACATCAGAGGAGACGTCACTGGATGTACGAGGTATGGGGCTGTATTAGGCCACATTCACATGAACGTTGTGTTTTGCAGTCTGCAAATTGCGGATCCGCAAAAAAAGGATGATGTTCCGTATGGCATCCGTTTTTTTTGCAGATCCACTGTAACAATGCCTATCCTAGTCCGCAAAACGGACAAAAATAGGAATGGACATACAGATGCGGACAGCACACAGTGTTTATTGAAGTGAATGGGTCCGCATCTGAGCCTCAAAATATGCGGAGGCCGCAAAAACAACATGTGAATGTAGCCTTACCTTGTATGTTCTGTAGTGATATACGTAATGTTAGGAGGGAAAGGGTTAGGGTGAGAATTTGGCATGAGGGGGGGTTCAGTTTTTGACTTGGCCGGCAGAAAAGCTAGGAGTACCAGCCCTTGGGGGGGGCGGGGGGGTCCCCAAGCTGAACTCTTGCACCAGGGCCCATGAGCCTTTAGCTACGCCCCTGTGTGGTGCAGTTCCGCACCTTCACTGAAACGTAAGCAGCAGAAGCTGCAGCAGCCAGTTCAGTTTGCTACATTATGACACTTTTTTTCCACTGCCTCACCAACCTGAAGCACATTAGCTCACAAATGGATGAACCGGATGAACAAATAGGTTGAGTTGTACTTTTGTTCATCATATACACTTTCCCATACCCTTTCCCATACACTTCTGGGGAGGCAGACTAGAACAATGATCGTAACTGGCCCATTTTTCTATTGTTGTACTGTCTTAAACACTGTCACTGTTATCAATACCAAGAGGTCTCAAATATTATCACTGAATAAGAATATATACTCCCATTAAAATATAAGTTTTAATCGATACTTCTAAAACAAAACAACCATATAAATATCACTACAGTTTCCATGTATATTTTGGCACATATATTTCTTGATATGGGTTATTGAGATAAATTAAAGTCAAGGTGGGGCTAGGACACTTAATATATCCAGCCCTTCTTTACCCACCCAATTGAGCTTTTCACCACCAGCCAGGACATGATTATCATAATCATGTTTTCTCCATAGGGTTTAATTCTTTCCAGCCAGGGGTCCTTTGTTTCCTTTAGAACTCTGCACATTATTATTCATCTGTGGTGGCCACTGGGTTAACTGAAATATTGTTGACCAATAAGGGCTGATTCACACAACTGTCATTGTGGGTCCACACTGAAATACGTTCTGTGTGTCGGCTGCATCCTATCTGATCACGGGTCTAATGTACTGTACAGACATGATGATTTTGGTTTTCTTGATATGTTAAGCATATGTCTTACCTGACATATGACACCTTATCAGACGCCATATGTCTGGAGGAATAGCACCACAAAAGAGTGTTCGATTAGGCTGGACATTAAAGGGAACCTGTCATCTTCGAAATACCCCCTGAACTAGAGTAAGCGTTGTATAGTGTAAGTAATGCTGAATCTGAATATGTAAGTTTTATCTTCATATTCACTCCATTCAGACGCTGTGCTCCCACAAACCGGCTGTAAAATGCATTGAGAGGACTCATCTTTGAGTCCTCTCCATTATGTGAGTGAGCACTGGAGTCCACTGAGTGCATTTTACTGCAGGTTTGTGGGAGCACAGAGTCAGAATGGAAGTGAGTATGAAGATAAAACTTACATATTCGGATTCAGCATCACTTACACTATACACCGCTTACTCTAGTTCAGGGGGTGTTTCGGAGATGACAGGTTCCCTTTAATGAGAATATCATGCATTTATTCCGATAAATACTTGCTCATCATAACAGGTGAGGGCTGAATTTACATGCAGAAATCACCTACACTGTATGGGGGTGAGTGCTACTGCAATCACCTGTCCCCATACAAAAATATATATATATATTAAAATCTCTTAGGTTGGGTCTCCTTCTGTGAGCGCTGCAGGACCCTCAGTGAAGTGGGGTCAGTTCACACCAAGCCAATTACATAGTAGAACTCTGTCTTTTTCCACGTACAAGTAGAATTGGAGAGCGTCCATAAACTTTCATGTTGTTTTTCTTGTAATCAATCACTGTTCCAATATCCTTACTAAACAGGGCGTATTTACCCAAAATGATCATTACCATTTCCACACACAAGGAGCAGCATCTTATGTGGTAATACAACTAAAAGGGGAAACTGACCAAAGAAGGAACCACCTTCAGCACTGGTAAATTGTTTGGGGGGAACATAGAACCCAAGCTTCCCAAACACATGAGTTTGACCATTTTGGTCAAATACAGCAGATTATTTGAAACATTTGCATTTATTTGCATGCTGAAGTTGCCTGCTCCGAAGCATTATGACAGGAGTCACTGCAAAGACACCATAGCTGTAAGGGATGTGAGAAGGCATATGATTTGGAGTATATACAGGGGTGCAGCGTCCCCCTCCCCATATCAAATTCTCAACGTAACCCATTCCCTCCTAACATTACATATATCACTACAGAACATACAGGGTAATACAGCGCCCCATACCTCTTACATACAGTGACATCTCCTTTGATGTAGATGGTCTCTTCTTCATCTTCTGCATTCAGAACAGACCACCATGATGATTTTTCAGCCTTCTCTCATCTCTTTCCAGTATAAAGTACCCCTTCTTAGTGCCCCCATAGTGCTCCTCTTCCTCATAGTGCCCCCATTATGTGTCCCAGTATAAAATGCCCCTATATGGAGCCTCCAAAAGTTGCCCCCATAGTACTCCTCTCCCCCCTTCCCCATAGTGCCCCCCATATAAAATACCCCATCTTGGTGCCATCAGTAGATGCCCCCATAGTGTTCCACTCTCCCCTTCCCCATAGTGCCCCCCATATAAAATACCCCATCTTGGTGCCCTCAGTAGATGCCCCCATAGTGTTCCACTCTCCCCTTCCCCATAGTGCCCCCCATATAAAATACCCCATCTTGGTTCCCTCAGTAGATGCCCCCATAGTGTTCCACTCTCCCATTCCCCATAGTGCCCCCCATATAAAATACCCCTTTTTTGTGCCATCAGTGGATGCTCCCATAGTGCCCCCCATAATGTGTCAGCAAGAAGTGCCCCTAGATGCCCCCATAGTGCTCCTCTCCTGCATTGTGTCATAAAAAAACAAAAAAAACCTCATATTTACTTCCATGAGGCTGGCAGTGAAGCGATGTAGGCCTCTGCCGGCCTGTGTCCCGTGCTATACGGCTCAGGCGGCGTCATGACGTCATTGCACTGCCTACACCAGCCTCTAATAGGCTACAGTTACTAGGCCAGCAGCCTATCAGAGGAACAGGGAAGGAAGAGGCCTCTCCCCTGCCCACCCGCAGCATCCATCTGTATCGCCTAAAAAAAAAGCAAGAAAAAAGCAAGGCTACAGTCTAGAATTTCAAAAATTCCCTCCAGACAGATTTCTCATCAATTCTAGTCATAATCCCATTATACTTCAACTTCTTCTAAAATTCATGCAAAAGGGTGCTCTAGAACCGGTTCCGGTACACACACAAGGAAAAGGAGTTTATTCAAAAGTTTTTCCAGTTCCCAAACCTGGAGGCAAATGGAGACTAATCATAGACCTCACATTTTTAAACAAGTTCCTTGTCAAATGAAAATTAAAGATGGAAACTATCAGGTCCATGATGCTTATCTCCACATTCCTATTCTAACAAAGCATTGCATTGTGGCTCTCCAAACTCCATTGGGCGTTCTTCATTGGCAGTTCACTTGCCTTCCGTTCGGGATTTCTTCAGCCCCAAGGGTTTTCACCAAAGTGTCAGCAGTTCTAGCAGCCACCCTGAGGATAAAAGGGTTTGTGTGGTTCCATACCTGGACTGCTGGCTGGTGAAGGCGAATTCTGCTCATCAGTTGTCCCAAGATCTCCATACGACTCTTCTTCTGCTACAACTTCACGGCTTCCTGAGCAACGAGGCCAAGTCTCACCTTATCCCGACCCAAGATTTACAGTTCCTGGGTTTTATCATAGATTCCAATTGAATGACAATAACATTATCCAAAGAAAGGAGACTGAAAATTCGCAGCAGAATTCATCATCTGATCTATCAAACCTCAGTGATGGTCCAATTTGCCATGAAAATCTTAGGTCTCCTAACCTCTGCTATCGACGGTGTTCCATGGGCAAAGGCCCACATTCAGTCTCTTCAGCAGAACATTTTTTCTTGGAACATAAGTCATCTTCAAGGCTAGATCCTTCATGCCTGTAAAAAGGGAGATGTCTTCCTCCTCATCCCCAGAAACTCTTCACCATGGATGCATCCTCTTGGGGTGCCCATGTAGACGATCAGCGGATCCAAAGACAGTGGTCGGTCAAAGACAAGTTATTATCTTCCAATATGAAAGAATTGAGAGCAGTCAAATTGGCTCTGATGCATTTTCAGTCTCTACTCCAACACAACACTGTATTTTACATCAAACGGGGGAACCAGAAGCCCACAGTTGGAAGCATAATGCAAACTCCTAATGAAATGGGTGGAACAGAACACCCAAGGCATTTCAGCTCTCCATATCAGAGGAGCTTGGAATTCAAAACGCAGATTTCCTCAGAAGGAATCAAGTTCATCCAGGGGAATTGAGCCAGAACCAAGAAGTCTTTCACATGGTGGTTCACAAGATGGGTCAACCAGCCTTAGATGTTATGGCCTCTGTTTAGAACAGAAAGGTGAAAAAATTTTGCTCTCTTTATCACTCGAGGGAAGCAATTGCATGTCAATCTGCTGGAAGCGGTCACTGGTTTATGTGTTTCCCCCTGCTTCCCTTAAAGTGGTTAACCCATGACTAATGTAAAAAATGAAAATCAGACATCATATAGTACGTAACAATCTCTTCCTAACAAAGCCAGAACCAGTCCTGTACCTCACATGGATCCAGAGATCTCCCCATTCATTTCTCTGCTAGATTTATATTATATATATTTTATGGCAGTTCAAGGGGAGTCTCTTTTCTGCTGCAGCTCAGGGGGTGTGTCTCAGCTCTCCGTATCACAACTCAGGAGGCAGTTGAAAGATGAAACTGAGCATGTGCAGCCTTCTCAGTGAGCAGGTGAAAGAAATAAGAAAAAAACAAACAGCAGGTGGCTCTATACAGATATATTTTATTGAACAACTCAGTGGCTATGCTAAATTTTTAATGAAATGCAATTACAAAAGTATTCAGATCCAGGTGTTGGTTTGAAAACTGTAGAATATTTTTCGTGGGAAAACCCTAATACCGAGGGTGTTAAAGAAAATTCTGGAGTAGAAAGCAAAAGCCATTGCGATTCTTCCATTCTGGCCACGCAGAGCATGGTTCTCGCTAGCATGGAACCTATCCAAGGGCAAATATTGGAGGCTTCCACAGAGACCAGATACAAGGCGAGATTCGACATCTCAATTCCCACCTCCTCCAACTTGAGGCCTGGAGGATGAGCAGCAAAATCTGACAAACATGGGCCTCCCTTCTCGTGTGATATCTACTATCTTGTCTGCCAGAAGGCCAGCCACCATCAAGTCATATAATAGGATTTGGTCATTATTCAAATCCTGGTGTAACAGAAATGATTATTCTCTAAATGACATTTCTTCAGGTCTGCAGTTTCTCCAAGAGGGCCTGGATAAAAGTCTCAGAATTAACACTCTAAAAGTGCATTTTACGGCCATGAATGCTCAACTCCAGGGTATTTTTTTCTAACCATGCGTTGGTTAGGTCTTTTTTTTAGAGCAGTCAGAGTGCTAAGACCAAATGTCCTTACCCCGCTGCCATCCTGGGACCTAGCCTTGGTGCGCTCTGTTCTATCAGAGTCTCCTTTCGAGCCCTTAGAAGAAGCTACATTTCATTTGCTTAAATTGAAAGCTTTTTTCTAGTGGCAATTACATCTGGTAAAAGAATCAGTGAGCTGCAAGCACTATCCTTTAAATAACCTTACTTAAGAGAACTAGGGGACTGTGTTGTTGTACACACCATGCCAGGATTCTTACCCAAAGTGGCCTCTGCGGCCAACTGAAGTCAAGAGATCTGCCTACCAGTTTTCTTTCTGGATCCACAAAACATTGAGCCGGAGAATTTACATACTCTGGATGTCAGGAGAGCTATTCAACGTATATTCAAAAAACCAAGGAGTTCAGATCATCATAAGCTCTCTTTCTTCAGCACCGTAGTCCGAACAAGGGGCACAAAGCCAGCAAGGCAACTCTCTCTAGATAGGTCCATAGCAGCATTGAAAAATGCTATGCAAAAAAAATGCTGTGCCCTTTAAATATAAGAGCCCACTCAACCAGTCAACAGCCACATTCTGGGCGGAGCTGGCCTAGGTTTCTCTTCACCATATCTGTGTGGCTGCCATGTGGACCTCAGACTCTACTTCATCAAGCACTACAGGATGGACCTCCAGCAGGAAGAAGATTTTTTTTTTGGCAAACGAGTGCTTGAAGTAGCCACTACAGCCTCCCTTCTTAAACTGCTTACCAAATCCCATTTGTATTGTGCTGCCGATTTGTTTCCGTATTGTTTTCTGTAGCCCGTAGGCAGCACAGCTTTCCCTCCCTATAATACATTTTTTTGTTCATTGTGGCATATCAATACATTGTGTACCTGTTCATTAGCTCCTTATAAAGGGGTAGTGCCTAATGGATTGATTGATTACTGCTGTCTAATGTCTCTTCTGATTGCATCTAGGGGATAAAAACAATTTGTATTGTGCTGCCTACGGACTGCAGGACTGCGGTGAGTAAATTTTCATTATATCATAGATAAAAGATGGGGATGGAAGGGGACTATCCAGAGCTTCTATATCTCCATCCATTTAGTGTATGCAAAAAGAGTATACTGCTTAATGTTCAGGTTATTTAGCAAAATAATAATTTTTTTCAGATGCACAAAAGCAAAATAATAAAAAAAAAAATAAAGGTAATAAGCCTAAAAATAGATTCTATTGCAGCAGGGGTGTAGTCATGTCCCTATAGGTTATGGCATTGAGGTCATTAATCAGTTACTATGAGGAGGTAAGTTCTAGACCGTGGCAAATCAATGGATGTCGTATATCTTGACTTCTCCAAAGCATTCGATACTGTACCACTGTAACGCCTCCCGGGGGTCCCAGGCGGCGCACGCGTACTTACCGCTGCGGCCGGCGTTCTCGCTCTTTGCTGCCATGATGTTTGTTGCTTGGTCAGTGTGAAGTCTTGTTCTCTTTTGCCCTGGGCTCCAGGTGCTGCATTTTATTAGGTCAGCTCCTTAATTGGTTCCTCCCCTTTCCTCCTGTCTGTAACTATATAAGTCCTCCTTGGACACTTACTCCTTGCCTGTGACCCCGGATCAGAGTGCTTCCGGAATTCATCTGCCGCTGCCGCCTCGTTATGGCGGGGATTCCAAGTCCTGCAGAGGCTTCCTTAACCAGTGCCTCATACACTTTGAGCTGCATGGACACAAGTTTCCATCTGAACGGGCAAAGATAGCTTTCATTGTGTCCCTGCTATCTGGTGAGGCCCTGGCATGGGCAAATCCTATCTGGGAGCGTGGCGGTCCAGAGACTACAAGTCTGCAGGCGTTCCTGGCTACCTTCCGGATGGTTTTGAGGAGCCAGGCCGCGCTTCATCTGCTGCCTCTGCTTTGCTGCGTCTACGCCAGGGTTCCATGACTGTGGGCCAGTATGCAATTCAGTTCCGGACACTGGCCGCTGAACTAGCATGGAATGATGAGGCTCAGCTAGCAGTTTTCTGGGAAGGTCTTTCAGGGCGGATTAAAGATGAGCTAGCTGGTCGTGACCGTCCATCTACCTTGAATGATCTGGTCACTTTAGCTACCAGAATTGATCTGCGTTTCAGGGAGCATTCCAGGGAGGACTTGCGTAGCAAAAGAGCACCTCGCCTTGCGCCTTCCTTCCAGAGGCCGATCCAGCCTCCAGTTTCTGCTTCCTCGGAGGAGCCTATGCAAGTGGAACGTCTCCGATTGTCAGATCAGGAGCGACAACGCCGCAGAGTTGAGAACTTGTGCCTCTATTGTGCTGGCAAGGCCCATTTTGCCCGGAATTGTCCGCTGAAACCGGGAAACTCCAAAGTCTAGGACATGTTGGAGAGGTGGTTCTAGACGCGGAGAAGTCCTCTCCTAAGCTTTCAATTCCTGTGATCCTCTCTCATGAGAGAACCAGCGTCACTGTGTCTGCCTTCCTGGATTCGGGCTGGTAACTTTATCCTGCAAGATCTTGTCAGTCAGTACCGGCTTCCAACCTCCCGGCTGTCGAGACCTCTATCTGTTGCGTCGGTAAACGGAATGCCACTACCTGAGCCAGTGCAGTTTGTTACCATGCCCCTTAGACTGCAAGTTGGGGTTTTGCACTCTGAGGAGATTGTCTTCTACGTCCTGCCAGCTTCCGTGAATCCAGTCATCCTTGGTCTTCCCTGGCTTCGCCAGCATTCTCCAACCCTGGACTGGCACTCTGGTGAAATCCTCCGGTGGGGACCCTCTTGCCTCTCCACCTGCCTGTCTGAAGTCCGGCCCACTCCTCCGCCTCCACTGATGGGGGATCTATCAGGACTGCCATCACAGTATGCCAGTTTTGCTGATGTATTTAGTAAAAAGGAGGCTGAAACACTGCCATCCCACCGATCCTATGATTGTCCAATTGACCTTCTACCAGGAACTACTCCCCCTCGCGGTCGAGTTTATCCACTCTCGCTTCCTGAGACCCAGGCAATGTCAGTCTACATCAAGGAGAATCTTGAGAGGGGATTTATCCGCAAGTCCACTTCGCCAGCTGGTGCAGGATTCTTCTTCGTCCAGAAGAAGGATGGATCTTTAAGACCTTGCATAGACTATCGGGGCCTTAATCAGATCACCGTCAAGAATAAGTATCCGTTGCCATTGATCCCGGAACTCTTTGACAGAATTCGTGGAGCGAAGATCTTCTCCAAACTAGACCTGCGAGGGGCATATAATCGTGTCCGCATCCGAAAATGAGACGAATGGA
The DNA here is from genome assembly GCA_900303285.1 of Rhinella marina. Classification (NCBI taxonomy): domain Eukaryota; kingdom Metazoa; phylum Chordata; class Amphibia; order Anura; family Bufonidae; genus Rhinella; species Rhinella marina. The sequence goes on along the minus strand of ONZH01030339.1, from coordinate 16,217 downwards.
AGACCCCTTTTAACACACAGGACGGTCATTACGAATATCTCGTCATGCCTTTTGGACTTTGTAATGCCCCAGCGGTCTTTCAGGAGTTTGTCAATGATGTTTTCCGGGACCTGCTTAATGTCTGTGTTGTGGTCTACTTGGACGATATTCTCATCTTTTCTCCTGATCTGACCTCACATCGGAGACATGTCCGTCTTGTCCTGCAACGGCTCAGAGAGAACCAGCTATATGCAAAACTGGAGAAGTGCATTTTTGAGAAAAACTCTCTGCCGTTCCTTGGATTCGTTGTCTCTGATACCAGTCTGAAAATGGATCCAGACAAACTTAAAGCAGTGTTGAACTGGCCACGCCCCCAGGGTCTCCGAGCAATTCAGAGATTCTTGGGATTCGCCAACTTCTACCGCCAGTTCATTCATAGTTTCTCTTCTCTCACCGCCCCGATCTCTGCCCTGACCAAAAAGGGAGTGAACGCAAAAGTATGGACCCCGGAGGCAGAGGCGGCTTTCACCGAGTTAAAACAGGCTTTTACCTCTGCTCCTGTTCTTCATCATCCGGATGTCGCCAAGCAATTTTTCCTAGAGGTGGATGCCTCTTCCATTGGAGCTGGAGCAGTCCTATTGCAGAAGAACTCCAGAGGCAAGATGATTACCTGCGGTTTCTTCTCTAAACTCTTTTCTTCTGCTGAGAGGAACTATTCTATCAGGGACAGGGAACTCTTGGCCATTAAGTTGGCCTTGGAAGAATGGCGACATTTGCTGGAAGGTACACAACATCCTGTGGTGATTTACACGGACCACAAGAACCTGGTCTACCTCCAAACTGCACAACGCCTAAATCCTCGTCAAGCTAGATGGGCACTGTTCTTTTCTCGTTTCAACTTTGAGCTACACTTTCGCCCTGCTGAGAAGAATACCAAAGCAGATGCTCTTTCCCGGTCATTTGATTCTTCTGATCAGCAAGAGGAACCCCAGTATATTATTGATCCTGCTCGTCTGATTTCCGTGGCTCCCGTCCAGATTAAAGACATTCCTCCTGGGAGGATATTTGTACCAGTCTCCAAAAGGAGGCGTATTTTAGTTTGGACTCCAAACTTGCTGGTCACCCAGGGGTTCGTAAAACCATCCAGCTTCTCTCACGGCATTACTGGTGGCCTAACCTCTCTCAAGACGTGGAGGAATACGTCTCCACCTGTACCATCTGTGCTCAAAACAAATCCCCCAGGTCCAAACCATCTGGTCTGCTGTTACCCCTTTCCATTCCAGATGCCCCTTGGCAACACATTGGTATGGACTTTGTTACCGATTTACCACTGTCTTCTGGTTGCACCGTCATTTGGGTAGTTGTGGATCGCTTTTCTAAGATGGCCCATTTCATTCCTCTGTCTGGACTGTCCTCTGCCACCAAACTTGCCAGTCTCTTTATGGAGCACATCTTCCGCCTACATGGCCTACCTTTACACATTGTCTCCGACCGTGGAGTTCAGTTCACTTCCAGGTTCTGGAGAGCTCTCTGCCATCTTCTAGAGGTGGAGTTGGATTTCTCGTCCGGATACCATCCCCAGACAAATGGACAAGTGGAACGAGTTAACCAGATACTGGAGAACTACCTTCGTCATTTTGTCTCTGCCCGACAAGACAATTGGGCCCAGCTGCTACCTTGGGCAGAGTTTTCTTACAATAATACCACCAGTGAATCCTTAGGCTCTTCACCATTCTTCATTGTCTATGGGTGCCATCCACGAATTCCTCTTCCTGTTACCGCTCCTTCTGGGGTACTAGCTGCAGATTCCTCTTTCAGGGACTTTTTAAAAATATGGCGCCAAGCCAAGGACTGCATCTCCAAGGCAGTGACTCGTATGAAGAAATATGCGGATCGGAGGCGCAAGAAGCCTCCACAATTTTCCATAGGTGAAAAGGTCTGGCTATCTTCAAAAAATATCTGGTTAAGGGTTCCAAGCTACAAGTTGGCACCTCGGTTCCTGGGATCATTCGAGGTGCTGAAAAGGATCAATGATGTCACCTATAAACTCCGCCTGCCTCCTAGTCTGCGTGTATCAAATTCTTTCCATGTGTCCCTGCTCAAGCCTTTGGTCCTGAACCGCTATTCCCGCAGTGTTTCTACCCCAGATCCTGTCATTGTAGATCCTGAGCCGGAATATGAGGTGAGGGACATTTTGGACATGAAGAGGCGTGGGAGGAAGACATACTATCTTGTGGATTGGAAAGGCTTTGGTCCTGAAGAGAGGTCCTGGGAACCTGAGGACAACATCAATGCCCCTACTCTACTCAAAAAGTTTCTTGCCGGCCTCAGGAGGAGGAGGAGTAGAGGGGGGAGTACTGTAACGCCTCCCGGGGGTCCCAAGCGGCGCACGCGTACTTACCGCTGTGGCCGCCGTTCTTGCTCTTTGCTACCGTGATGTTTGTTGCTTGGTCAGTGTGAAGTCTTGTTCTCTTTTGCCCTGGGCTCCAGGTGCTGCATTTTATTAGGTCAGCTCCTTAATTGGTTCCTCCCCTTTCCTCCTGTCTGTAACTATATAAGTCCTCCTTGGACACTTACTCCTTGCCTGAGCGTTATAAGTCATCCTGACTTGTGAAGGTTCCCGTATTGCTCTAGTCCTGCTATAGAGTGAACACTGTCTTGGCCTGCTGAAGTGTGAACACCGCTCTAGTCCAGCTGAAGTGTGAACACCGCTCTAGCCCTGCTGAAGTGTGAACACCGCTCTAGCCCTGCTGAAGTGTGAACACCGCTCTAGTCCAGCTGAAGTGTGAACACCGCTCTAGTCCTGCTGAAGTGTGTACACTACCCCAGTCCTGCTGCAGTGCGAACATTACTATCCAGTACCTGGCTTCCGTTCCTGGCTCCTGTTCGTGGTTCCTGTTCCTGATTCCCGCCCCTGGCTGATCCTCTCCGGTCTGCTTCCAGTGCATTGCTGACTCCAGTCATCCTTCCACATCTCCTCCCTTGGTGTGTGTCTGTCCTGCGTATCTGTCTCTCTGGTGTTTTGCACCTTAGTACTCTGTCCGTCTGGCCAGCTGTCACGAGTATTGTCTCACCCCAAGAGGTAGCGACCTGGTGTACCTCCTCGGGAAAGCCTATCCCCACCATCAGGGGTACTGTGAAGAACGGGAGGTACACTTAGACAACGCCCTTAGGGGAAGACATTCTCGTGACACAGTGGATCCACATCCACTGATCTTGACAACCACATAAGAGGTTAGTATATAAAATGAGAATGCTTGGCCTGGGAGAAAATGTCTGTATGTGGGTAAGTAACTGGCTCAGTGATAGAAAACAGAGGGTGGTGATTAACAGCACATACTCCAATTGGGTCACTGTCACTAGTGGGGTACCACAGGGGTCAGTATTGGGCCCTATTTTCTTCAATATATTTCTTAATGATCTTGTAGAAGGCTTGCACAGTAAAATATATTTTTTTGCAGATGACACTAAACTGTGTAAAGTAATTAACACAGAAGAGGACAGTGCACTGCTACAGATGGATCCGAATAGACTGGAGGCTTGGGCAGAGAAGTGGCAGATGAGGTTTAACACTGACAAATGTAAGGTTATGCACATGGGAAGGAAAAATACATGTCACCAGTACAGTTCTGTGCTCCTGTGAACAAGGCAGACAAAACAGAGCTGGAGAGGGTTAAAAGAAGGACAACTAATGTAATAACTGGAGTGGGTCGACTACAGTACCCAGAAAGATGATCAAAATTAGGGTTATTCACTTTAGAAAAAAAGATGACTGAGGCGAGTTCTAATAACTATGTATAAATATATCAGGGGTCAGTACAGAGATCTCTCCCATCATCTATTTATCCCCAGGACTGTGACGAGGGAACATCCTCTGCATATGGCGGAAAGAAGGTTTCTGCACAAACATAGAAGAGGATTCTTTACGGTAAGAGCAGTGAGACTATGGAACTGTCTACCAGAGGAGGTGGTGATGGTGAGCTCAAAATAGTTCAAGAGGGGCCTGGATGTATTTCTGGAGTGTAATAAAATGTTATAGTTACTAGAGAGGGGCTGTTGATCCAGGGAGTTATTCTGATTGCCTGATTGGAGTCGGGAAGGAATTTTTTTTCCCCTAAAGTTTTTTTTTTTTGCTTTCCTCTGGATCAACTTGCAGGATAACAGGCTGAACTGGATGGGCAGATGTCTTTTTTCAGGCTTATAAACTATATTACTACTGTATGTAATGTCATACTGTTACAGGTGAGTAATTCATAGCCTTAGATAGTAGTGATGGAAACGGTGATTGATTTCAATAGATTGTGGTATTGCTATTCTCAGCAGCATCCTGTCCTAAGTCTCTTATCCATACAGAGGTCTTCTTTCTGGTGTCTTTGCAAACACTCGTCAACCTCAGGCTCGGTACACTTGCCCTATTGCTCAGCTATTGCTCTACCTCACTCTCTCCTAACATCAACTCCTTCCTTCAACACATTTTGCTGTATTAGGACTCATCAGGGAGCAGCGTTCAATATGTATTTAAATTGATAAGGGGTACAAAAAAAAATCACACAGTCAGGTGTAAGACTTTCCCTATGGGGTCCCTGACCTGTTGTCTACAGTAACCAATTGGACCTTAGCTTTCATAATTCAAAGTGCCCTGAAAAATAAAAGCTGCATTATGAGTGGTTGCTATGGGCTACAAGGCCGATGTTCTTATTAGTTTTAGTAAGGGTAAGTTATATCTTCCATTATAAAGTTTATTGCACATTTGCAACAAGCCAATGATTAAATATGGATATGATTTCCCCCCAGCCAAGCTGAGCCAGGAATTGCTAGACTTTTAAAGTCAAACAGATGTACAACATAGCATAAATTAGTATCAGAAACCAATTCAGGTCTCAACCTCTAAATGTACACTACAATGTATGGATATATGCAAAAGGTAACCAAAATAGGTATTAAAGGTTTTTTTTTTAAAAAATGATCACCTATCAACAGGATAGCAGATAGACGTATGATTGTTTGGGGCCACAATACTGATACCCCCATCCCACCAATCACTAGAACAAGGGTTCTGAGCCTCAATTTAAAAGGAAAGAAAATAAAATTGGGGTTTATTCAGCACAACCCAGTGCACAGCGCCATGGGTAGAAGCACAACAGCAAAAAACAAAAACAATACAACAGCACTCTGCAAACACAAATAAAGTAAATGGAACAGTGACATACTCACTATAGAAAATGTAAAATGCTAATGCTATGACAGTAAACTGTGTAAAGTAATTAACACAGAAGAGGACAGTACACTGCTACAGATGGATCTGGATAGATTGGAGGCTTGGGTAGAGAAGTGGCAGATGAGGTTTAACACTGACAAATGTAAGGTTATGCATATGGGAAGGAATAATGCAAGTCACCAGCACATACTGAATGGTAAAACATTGGGTAACTGACATGGAAAAGGACCTAGAAAAAAGACGACTGAGGGGAGATCTAATAACTATGTATAAATATATCAGAGGTCAGTACAGAGATCTCTCCCATCATCTATTTATCCCGAGGACTGTGACTGTGACGAGGGGACATCCTCTGCGTCTGGAGGAAAGAAGGTTTGTACACAAACATAGAAGAGGATTCTTTACGGTAAGAGCAGTGAGACTATGGAACTCTCTGCCTGAGGAGGTGGTGATGGTAAGTTCACTAAAAGCGTTCAAGAGGGGCCTGGATGTATTTCTGGAGTGTAATAATATTACAGGTTATAGTTACTAGAGATGGGTCATTGATCCAGGGAGTAATTCTGATTGCCTGATTGGAGTCGGGAAGGAATTTTTCCCCTAAAGTGAGTAACATTGGCTTCTACCTCACAGGGGTTTTTTGCCTTCCTCTGGATCAACTTGTAGGAAAACAGGCCGAACTGGATGGACAGATGTCTTTTTTCGGCCTTATAAACTATGTTACTATGTTATAAATGTGAGATTCTTGGCAAATACATTTTGTACAAATTTGTGCCTGTCCACCGACTTCAAGGCGATCTCTTTAGGACAGGAACACAACACTAATTACCACATGCACTGGTGCCATACTGGAAAACTGGTGCCAAACTGGGAAACTGGAATTTTTTTTTTAAATGGGGTGGAATTGGAAAAAAAAAGCAATTCTACCATAGCTTTATGGGTTTCATTTTTACAGCATTCTCTGTGCTGTAAAAGTGACCTGTGACCTTCATTATTTGGATCAGTACAATTACAGCGATACCAGATGAACTTTATGTACTCTTGTCTTTTTTAACTGTACTAACTGCAACTATGTAACTGTGTAACATTTGTATAGTTTTTGCTGATTTTTTAAATTTCATTGTCATATTCTGACCACCATAACTTTTTTTTTATACTGTAGTTAAAGAACTGTGTGATGGCTTTTTATTGATTCCATTTTGGAGTGTGTATGATTTTTTATCACTTTTTATTTCATTTTGTTTGGAAGGTAAAGCAGAAAAAAAAATGTTGATTTGGCCATTCAAAACACTGGATAAATACATTTCTATTTTAATACTACATGCCCTTTGGGAGACAGCAATGCCTATGATCTTTATTTTATTGTTTATTTTTTTAAACAACAGGAAGTCAGGGGAAGAGAAGTCAGATGCTGTGGTGGTCACAATCCATTAAGGCATCTGAGGGGGTTAAATGTCTGATTGGCATTAAAACTGCCAAACCCAGCGGCTATGGCGCCATCGTTTGGCACTGTCATGAAGGAGAAATAGGGCATGGCTAATCTACTATTTAAGATACAGTTCTATACCAAGCTCATTACATAAGAACAGCACTAGAACTAAGCATGGTACATACGCGTATGTACAGCACCAGAACCATGCTCTGTATACATATACAGCACCGAAGCCAAACATTATACATATATACAGCACCAGCACCAAGGTCATTACATAAATACAGCTCCAAAACAAAGCTCAGGGCATAAATACAGCACCAGAATCATGCTCATTACATAAATACATCGCCAGAACCAAGCTGGCACATAAACACTGTGCCAGAACCAAGCAAAGTACAACACCAGAACAAGCTCAGGACATAAATACAGAACTAGAACAAAACATGGTACAGGAAGTGGCAGTGGATCCGCTGAAGTTATGTATCACAGTAACAGATTGTAAGGCTGAAAAGTCATACGTCCATCCAATTCAACCTGATCATCTCAAAGAGCATGGGCAGACTGGGGATTTAAAGTGGTCCTGGAAAACAACCTAAAAGTGGCCCCAAATTGTAACTGAATCCAAACTGACAGAAGGTGGGGCAAAACAAGTAGGCATAGCCAATACAAGCCACAACTGCTGTCCAGATGCAAACTAATAAAACAAACAAACAAATGCACGCTCATAGGTCATGATTAACCATCCGTTAAAACATGTTGATCGCTCTTCAGTGTCATTTATGGAGATACTTTTAATCGATTAAAAAAATGTTCTTCTTCATAAGTACCTGATGCTCCTAGCATTAATTAATGCTGAGAACATCAGATCATTATCTGCCGGCCAGCAGCCCTGAGGAGGGTTCAGGCAGTCCCCTGGACATCGGTCCACCGGGAAATTTCCTTGTAGGGTATATATAGCCAGTCCGTCCCTGTCAAAGAGGCCAGAGCTAAATGTGAAGTGTCATAGTAAATTTTTTTTTTGTCTTTTTAGGAAAAGGCTGCAACATCATATGTTGAAAAAGGTTCTGAAGACTTTCCAAATGCATTGTACAAGGAATCAAACTATTTGGGGATGGGACAATTATGGCAACTTAGTAATACCCTGCAACTCATGAATTTTTTTTCACCAAACCTAATAAAAGTCATCTAATATCCATATAAGAAAAGGGATTTTTATAAAAAGAAAATGATATCCTCTTACCTGTGGGAGTTTGTACTTGTCTCTCATGTGCATTCTGACTGCTGCTCTCTCTGCTTTCTTCTGTGCAAAGGTATGATCCCGTTCTATCCTGTATACACACAGACCTGTGCCGTCAGAGTAGAATCTCTATAAGCAATATATATATATCTATGTATCTATCTAAATACAGTAATAATGTGTCAGAATCAACTTTGAAGCGAGATGGAGGGAAGTTGATTCCACTAGATTAGTGGTCTTGTTACACGAACACACTCGCCAAGCCTCTATTTTTGAGTAATGTAAGAGCACTTACTTTTCTTCCACCAGCTGTCTTTGGTATTCCTCAAACTCTTCTCGTGTCATTCCCTTGGACTGTGCAGTTTCTTTACCATCTGAATTTTCTTTTGTTTCTGATTCTCCCCCAAGATTATTCCCCAGATTTTTCATGGAAGACCCCATCATTGTTTTAAACATGAAAGAAGCCATATTAGTTTATTGTCAACTACCCTGTAAAAGTCCAACACTTCTATATATTTGCCTCCACTGGGAGCAAGCATCAAAATAATATTCAGTATATTTTCTTTGAATAATGCAGTCATTCAATGTAGCATTAACTCTTCTTCAGGACATTCCTACAAAGTATGCACTAAGGCTCTTACTTCTCCTATATCTGACAAAGTGCAAGGTGAATGTGTCCCTGTGTAGACAGTCTTAACCAGCTTAAAGAATTAAGTATTAAAGAGGTAACACCTGTATTTCCCTTAGCAGAGGATAAGCAATGTTTTATTCTCAATATCTTGTCTGATTTGGTCGTAAATTCTTCATTTAGCAAAGGGGTTGTTTAGGAAAGTGTCTAATTCTACTGTAAATTAGGGAATTCTGAGTTGACAGCTATTCTAGACTCTAATCTATTAGTCAAATTAGAGTGTGTCTAAAAAGAGTGCCTTTGGCTCTGGAATACCTTTAAAGACAAGGATTATTCTCATCATAGACATTTGTAGCATATCCATAGAATACAATGAAATCCACTGCACACAAATTGATGTTTAAAGGGTTTCTCGGGCTTTTAATATTGATGACCTATCCTCAGTATATTGATTGATCAATTTTATTGATTCATGCCTTTATTACCCTGACAACCTCTCTTAACAGAGGGTATTTAGTCCTGTGGATTTTGTTAAATTGCTACTAGACCTTTGATGAGCACCCATAGCCTCCTAGACAGTGGTGAGGGCTTATCTGAAGAATATCAATAAGTATCACGTATATGTGGGTCCGGTCTCTACCATGCTTGCTTGTTCCTGGAACTCCCATGGAAATGAATGTAGAGAGGGTCCACCAGCAGGAAGAAAGGCTTTCACTCTCATATCTCACCGAAGCGGCAGACTGGAAAAAAAAAACTAAAAGTGACTAAAATAACTGAGCGTACTATTGTCCCAGAGGAGGGACCCACACTTATCTGACATTGGTGGGATATTCTAGCAATGAGACAACCCCTTTAAACAAGTGCTCATACAAACGCTCATTCCCAATCACTGCACAGAGTAAACAGGGCACCGACCAGCTGATAAATGAGAAAATGATCAGACCTTTTATTTGGGCATAGAAATGCCCACTAGGTCAGCAGCACATCTTCCCATACAAACAGAAGATGTGCTGCTGACAATAAGCAATTGTTCATCCGCCTTTCAGTTTACATTGGCCCGCTTGAAAGGTCCTCTAAAGGGCATCTGTCAGAAGATTTGTAACTATGAAACTGGCTGACCTGTTTCTTTGCAGTTGAAGGCATCTGAGTTGGTTCCGTGTTCATATGTGCCCACATTGCTGAGAAAATTGAAGTTTTAATATATGAAAATGAGCCTCTAGGAGCAACAGGGGGTGTTGCCCTTACACCTAGAGGCTCTGTTCTTTCTGAAATTGCTGCTCCCTCTCAACTTTGATTTACAGGGCCAGGCGTGATGATTTTATGACAGTCTGGCCCTGTTAATCAAAGTGGAGATGGTGCTACAGCATGTAGAAAGAGCAGAGTCTCTAGGTGTAATAGCAACACCCCCATTGTTCCTAGAGGCTCATATGCATACATTAAAGCATCATTTTTCTCAGCAATGAGGGCAAATATGAACATGGAACCAACTCAGGTCCTTCAGTCTAGTCTTGTAGGAAAGTCTAGAGCAGGGAAGGAGAGAAGAATAAAAGTCCGAGGGGGAGATTTATCAAACTGGTAAAGTAGAACTGGCTTGGCTTGGTTAGTAGTCCAAAATGAAAGGTGGAATCTGATTGGTTGCTATGGGCAACTAAGCCAGTTCTACTTTACACCAGTTTGATAAATGACCCCCCCCCCCCCAAGTTCTCCATTCCTTAATACTAGGCTTCAAGCTTCAGTATCCAACCATCTCTGCATGACCCAATGACCCAAAAGAGAACCATTTTTACATTGGAATACTCCTGGGGAGGAAGGGGGAGAAATAGACAGACAGGCACATAGACAGAATCTGTAACGGCTGAGAAAATAGGGTCAGTAAGGTACACTGCTACCTCATACTTTTTATTTATTTATTTAAGTTTTACACAATAAAAGCATTTTTGAAACAAAAAAAAATCATGTTTTAGTGTCTCCATATTCTGAGAGCCATAGTTTTTTTAAATTTTTGGGCGAGATGACGGTTTTGCAGGATGAGATGACGGTTTGATTGGTACTATTTTAGGGTGCATATGACTTTTTGATCGCTTGGTATTACACTTTTTGTGATGTAAGGTGACAAAAAATGTTTTTGGCACAGTTTTTATTTTTTATTTTTTTATCGTGTTCACCTGAGGGGTTAGGTCATGTGACATTTTTATAGTGCCGGTTGTTATGGACGTGGCAATACCAAATATGTCTTCTTTTTTTTTTAACAATTTTATGTGTTTTATTTTGGGAAAGGGGAGGTTTTTTTACTTGAAACTTTATTTTTTATTATTGAAAACACTGGGTTTTTTAACCTTTTTTTTTTACTTTTTATTTTTGTCCCACTCTAGGACTTCAACTTCTGGGGGTCTGATCCCCTCTGCAATGCATTACAATACATTGTGTATTGTAACGCATTGGCTGTCAGCTTCTATTCTGACAGCCTGCCTGTGAGACCCAGCCTCAGGGGCTGGATCTCACAGGCTTTCGTAGAAGGCAGTCCCGATGCCTATGGAAGGCATCAGGCTGCCTTCTCAGCCATCGGGTCCCCATCACTGCAGCGCAGGGACCTGATGGGGAAGCTGAGGGGACGCGTACCCTCCGCAAACCCTGTGCATGCTGTGGACGAATCTTTTGCGTAAGAATCCTTTGCGTACTATTAACTCGCGATTGCGTCATACGCACGAGGCTAGGCCGCAGCGTACAGTCTTTAGATGCAGTCCATATAAGCTAGAAAAGTAAGGTGCTAGCTATCTGGCTAAGTGCATAATTCACTAAAAAACACCGTACGTAAGTGCATTAATATAGGACACATTGCACTACCTGAAAAAGAATACACACAATGGGCTAAAGTGCTTGAACATTGCTGAACCTGTAAAAACATTATTGCTAAAATACAGCAAAGACAATTATGCAAACATTTTAGTGCAATTTCACATTTGCAAGCATAGAAGGCTCAGATATACGTTTGAGTCTCTCCTCGAGTGGTGGCTGCTTGATAATAAAACACTGAAACACAATCCAAAATACAATTGTAATCCACGTGAGGTAATTTTGTAATCCAAACAGGTAACGTGTAATCCACATGGCCAGGCTAGTTTTCCCACTCTTGAGGGGGCGTATAGTCATTTTCCCGCTTCACGAAGAATGCGTACGTTACGTACGTAGCGTACGTAGCGTTAGCGTTCAAAATTATACGAACATTTACGAATAATATGAAGCGAATCCGAAAAAATCCAGATTCGCTTCAGAGTAGAAAATTTGTAAGATTCAATACGAATCTACAAAGTGGCAAATAGATTCGCTGTTCTCTACCACGAGGCAGGATTATAAATCCTCATCAGCCAGGAGGTGTTTCCCTGGGCCGACCAAGGAGACAAGTGCAGCCATTGGAAAAAATCCAAGTTTACAACCTGTCAGTACAGCAGTGAGCTACAGAGATAGAGCAGAGGATTTTGCCTGCCAAGTTTATAAGCTAAAACCTGCTTGAAGCCAAGATAAAGCCAGAAGTTTGTTATTTGGATACAAGTCTACTTAAGTAAAGCTGCGTTGGATTCCATTACAAGGTCTGGACTCATTTATTACTATGTCCCATAATTATTCCCCCTATTTTTGCAACCGGAGCCAAAGCCTGGGGTCCAGCTGTTTCCAGGTAGGAGCACTGTGACACACCAGAGACACTTTAAAGCAGCTCTGTCACCAGGATCAACCCTATTAAACCAGACATACTGGCTGGTAGAACTTATCATGCTGATTAAAACTGTACCTTTCTTTTGTCTGTATGATAAATAGTTGCAAAGAAATCAGCACTTTTTATTCATATGCAAATGAGCAATTAGAGCACTCAGAGGTGGGGCTGAATATTCTGAGCACCGCTCTGTAACACCCCCTGTGCTCTGCACATGCCCCCCCATCCCTCCCATAGACTGACAGTGCTAGACACCAGGCTAAGGCTACTTTCACACTGGCGGCAGGCCTGATCCGGCAGGTGAAGGGTGCTGCCGGATCAGGCCTGCCGCAGTGACATGTGTGGAGCCGGAACCGCGCTCCGGCCCCACACATGTCACACAGTACATACATACACATAAACATAAACATACACACACATATAGACATACAAACACACATACATACTTACATGCTCTCCGGCAGGTCTTCGGAGCGTCAGAGGACAGGACGGCTCACACAGGTCACGATTCCGCACAGCGCCCTCTGCTGGGCGCCTGGTGGAATCATGACGATTCCGCCAGGCGCCCCAGCAGAGGGCGCTGTGGGGAATCGTGACCTGTGTGAGCCCTCCTGTCCCTGACGCCCGAAGACCTGCCGGGAGCATGTAAGTATGTATGTGTGTTTGTATGTCTATATGTGTGTGTATGTTTATTGTTATGTGTGTGTCTGTGTCTGTATGTGTTATGTGTAGCCGGATCCGTAATGGACTCCATTGAAAGTCAATGGAGGGCGGATCCGGTTACCATTATGAGTCACACCAGACGGATCCACCCCCATTGACTTGCATTGGGGGTCATTCCGGATCCATCTTGGTGCGGATGCCTGGACCGGAGAGCAAACCGCAGCATGCTGCGGTTTGTTCTCCGGTCTGAAGACGGAACGGAATGCTTTCAGGAGCATTCCATTGTCTTCAGTTCAGTTTTGTCCCCATTGACAATGAATGGGGACAAAACTGAAGCGTTTTATTCCGGTATTGAGCCCCTATGACGGAACTCAATACCGGAATTTTAAAACGCTAGTGTGAAAGTAGCCTAAGGGCAGAGCTGTGTGCTACCAAGTAAATATCACATACACTATAGATTCACCACACTGAGATCTGTTCAGAAAGCTAAAACACCTATTACTGCTTTATTCACAGCATATATGATTATACAGACACCAATAATGTGTGTTGCCTTATAAGCATAAAAACACCATAAACCTCTACAATATGATGCTATAGCTCAGTGGTATAGTGGTCTGTTGTGCTTCTAGAGATCCCAGGTTCAAATCCCAGGAGAGGTAAGTGTTTTCTTTCTGTTATTTTTTTATTATTCAAAACCATATTATTTATATAATATATAATAATAATAAGGCCTTACTATATTGAGAAAGTGTTTTTTTTTTTTTTCTAAAACCTATTACTGGTTTATTCACAGACACAACATATGATTATAAAGAAACCAGTAATATTTATTAGCTTTCTAAATATAATAAAGACATAGGGGGGAATTTATCATTAGGAAAATATTTGAAGTCAGTTTTGCTTCAGTCTGTGTTGGAGTACTTTCTGCCACATTTATCAAACGTCACAGGTTGTTTGATAAATGTGGCTTTCCTTAAACCTAACACTTTGGTCTAGAGAAGCTACTCCACTTTTCCTACTCCACCCTCCTCCTGGAGTGAGATTGCGACTATTTTGCGACTTTTTTTAAAAAGTCGCAATGATAAATCTGGAGTGAAACTCATTAACATGGCTAACCACACCCACTTTTCCACCCATATTACAAACTGGAGTGAGTTGTGTACACATGCAAAAAGTCGCAAAAAAATGCGCAAAAAAGTCGCAAAAGCCCTATCGTGCGACTTTTTGAAGACAGAATTCTGGAGTGAAGGTGTGATAAATCAAGGCCATAGACTTTTATTATGGGATAAATGTGGAAGAAAAATAATTTGTGAAGAATAAAAATTTGATGTTTTTCCTTAGAGTCAAACCTGGGATCTCTACATACAAAACCAACAACTTACCCACCAAGCTATAGCAGTACCACATAAAGCTGCTGGTCGTTTCTAGGCTTATCAGCTAACATACATTACTGGTGTCTGTATGATCAAACAGTGCCTTGCGAAAGTATTTGGCCCCCTGGAACTTTTCAACCTTTAGCCACATGTACAGTTGTGTACAGTTCTGGGTTTCTGTGAACAAGGCAGACATAGCAGAGCTGGAGAGGAGGGCAACTAAAGTAATAACTGGAATGGGTGGACTACAGTACCCAGAAAGATTATCAAAATTAGGGTTATTCACTTTAGAAAAAAGACGACTGAGGGGAGATCTAATAACTATGTATAAATATATCAGAGGTCAGTACAGAGATCTCTCCCACGATCTATTTATCCCCAGGACTGTGACTGTGACGAGGGGCCATCCTCTGCGTCTGGAGGAAAGAAGGTTTGTACACAAACATAGAAGAGGATTCTTTACGGTAAGAGCAGTGAGACTATGGAACTCTCTGCCTGAGGAGGTGGTGATGGTAAGTTCACTAAAAGAGTTCAAGAGGGGCCTGGATGTATTTTTGGAGGGTAATAATCTTACAGGTTATAGTTACTAGAGAGGGTCGTTGATCCAGGAGTTATTCTGATTGCCTGATTGGAGTCGGGAAGGAATTTTTTCCCTAGTGGGGAAAACTGGCTTCTAACCTCACACGGGTTTTTTTGCCTTCCTCTGGATCAACTTGTAGGAAAACAGGCGAACTGGAAATGGACAGATGTCTTTTTTCGGCCTTATATAAACTATGTTACTATGTTACTTATAAACTATGTTAGTTACTAGAGATGAGTCATTGATTCCAGTGAGTTATTCTGATTGCCTGATTGCCCTAAAGTGGGGAAAATTGGCTTCTACCTCACAGGATTTTTTGCCTTCCTCTGGATCAACTTGTAGGAAAACAGGCCGAACTGGATGGACAGATGTCTTTTTTCGACCTTATAAACTATGTTACTATGTTACATTTCAGGCTTCAAACAAAAACATATAACATTTAAAATTTTTGGTGAAGAATCAACAAGTGGGTTACAATTGTGAAGTGGAACGAAATTTATTGGATCATTTAAACTTTTTTTGTAATAATAAACTGAAAAGTGGGGCGGTGCAAATTATTCGGCCCCCTTGCATTAATACTTTGTTGCGCCACCTTTTGCTGCGATTACAGCTGCAAGTCACTTGGGGTATGTCTCTATCAGTTTTGCACATCTAGAGACTGAAATTCCTGCCCATTCTTCCTTGCAAAACACCTCGAGATCTATGAGATTGGATGGAGAGCGTTTGTGAACAGCAGTTTTCAGCTCTTTCCACATATTCTCAATTGGATTCAGGTCTGGACTTTGACTTGGCCATTTTAAGACCTGGATACGTTTATTTTTGAACCATTCCAATGTAGAATTTGCTTTATGTTTGGGATCATTGTCTTGTCGGAAGATAAATCTCCGTCCTAGTCTCAGGTCTTTTGCAGACTCCGGCAGGTTTTCATCCAGAATGGTCCTTTATTTGGCTCCATCCATCTTCCCATCAATTTTAACCATCTTCCCTGTCCCTGCTCAAGAAAAGCAGGCCCAAACCATGATGCTGCCACCACCATGTTTGACAATGGGGGTGGTGTGTTCAGGGTGATGAGCTGTGTTGCTTTTATGCCAAACATATCGTTTTGCATTGTTTTCAAAAAGTTCGATTTTGGTTTCATCTGACCAGAGCACCTTCTTCCACATGTTTGGTGTGTCTCCCAGGTGGCTTGTGGCAAACTGTAAACGAGACTTTTTATGGATATCTTTGAGAAATGGCTTTCTTCTTGCCACTCTTCCATGAAGGCCAGATTTCTGAAGTGTTCGACTGATTGTTGTCCTATGGACAGACTCTCCCACCTCAGCTGTAGATCTCTGCAGTTCATCCAGAGTGATCATGGGCCTTTGCTGCATCTCTGATCAGTCCTCCTCCTTGTTT
>ONZH01030338.1:0-44567 GCA_900303285.1 Rhinella marina | reverse complement strand
CATTCATTTCTATGGGACCTTTGAAGATAGCCGAGCTAGGCTATTTTTACGGCATTCCCATAGAAACAAATGGAGGCAGCCCCGCCTACATGGTGCTCTCTCTTTCACTTTGGGGGGCTCCGTTCTAGAGATAGGTGTAGGTCCCAGAGGTGGGGCCCACCGCTATCTGACATCCAAGCATTATGCCATCAATGTCAACCCCTTTAAGGGGCTCTCATTTTTTTTTTTTTTTTTTTTTTAGACAGAAAATAAGCTGATCACAAACTGATTGCAGTGATCATTTGTGATCTATGGAGGAACTTAGCAGGAAGTGTTCACTTCTCCTACAGCGCCACCACAGGGAAAAGGAAGTATTACCACGTTCTCATTTACAGATGAGCATTAGACTAGATAAATTGTAACAAACCCTCAGCTGTGCGGCTATGAAGTAGGTCTATTAGGATTTAGTCCTGTAAGATGTCAGTGCTGGGACACAGGGAAGGAACTTCCGTCTGTGTGAGATCCATGGGGAACGTTACAGTTTAACCGCTGACTAATGAGAAAAAAAAAACGTCTTATCAGATTGAAGTTTTTACCTTGAGAAATAATTTCCCCTTCAGTACCGAGAGACGCGTTTCACACGTTTTGAAGATTGTCGCCTCAGGAGATTGGACTTGGAATGATGACAGGATATGTATATACTGCCAGTCAGGAGGCTTGTGGAAGGCTTAGAAATACAAAAACTGTCCCCCCCCCTTCCCTTATAAACATAAAAAAAAAAAACTATTTGGGAACTGCTCCAAGCCACATAGGTAGATAGATTAGGTTTATCTTAAGTCACCAATGTTTTAGTTATGTCAGCAGCTCAGACTAGGAAGGAAGCAGCTCTCTCTTCCCCTCCCTCAGCGAGAAGTCCAGCACAGATTAGCATCTGAATTAAATCTAACCAATGTGCTACCTATAAACCCAATCCTGTCGTTCCATATCTCTGGAGCTGAAGACCCTCCGCCGTATACCAAAGAAGGGACTTAGTTGGGACTTCCGGTTTTGGCTCCTTCAGTTTTCCTCGCTCCAGTTCCCTGCGTGTCCACTCTCAAAGCGGACTGAGGTCACATGTGCCAATGACATTGACATGTCCCCCAAGCGGCACTGGTGACTCCTGTCCACCCCGGACAAACAGGGAACCCAGGGGCAGTTAAGTATCCTTTTCTCCAAAGGTCCGATGAGGAGGGTGGAGGAGCTGGTGAAAATGGTTTGAAAGCTGGACAACCCCTTTAAGGAGCATTTCTACCTATAGTGTATCTATATATGGGGGCAATAGATGGGGGGGATTATGGCCATGGACACCTTCAGAGCATTTTACTCATTTTGGGCTAAAATCTATTTTTTTCAATAGGTCTTTATTGAAAATGTTTCTGAGATAGAGGGGTTAAAAATCAGTCTGTTTGCAAGGTGTCACAGGTTTTTTTATCCCGTCATCTGACAGCTCATGTGTAGCTCTTATGTCCAACCTAATGACTTCCTAACCACTTATTTAAGTCATACTTTTACCAGTTTGGTAAGAATTGAGCTATAATGAGTGTTTAGGAGGTCAGGAGATAAGAGCTATACATGAGCCATCAGATGACGGGACTGATTTTTAACCCTTGTATCTCAGAAGCGGCTAAAATTTTTTAATAAAGACCAATTGAAAACATGACTTTTAGTCCAAAATGAGTAAAACGTAAATCATAAAAAGAAAACGCCTCCGAAGGTGTCCATAGCCTTTAAATATTGATCATAAATATTCAGGACCATGATGCTTTGCAGTAGACACTAATTGGTTTGTGTTGCTCTTCTAGTCAGGCTTGGAGAGCTCCGATCACTGGAGGCGGCAATGGAATAGGTAAGCGGCAAGCTTGACCTCACTGCATCCGCATCCAAAGACGGTCACTCAGCTTTCCCAGAGTCCTGAAAGGCAGAACGACGCCCCCACCCCCCTCTATTAGCACTAAGCAGATTCAGGACTGTGGAAAGCTGGGGTGGGCCACCCTGCAGGGCCATATTGGTTGTCACCCAGCTTTCCTGGAAGCAGATACACACAATTCGCTCGTAGCGGCTGATTGCAGGTCACGTCTAGGTTAACACGGGCGTAATGGACAGATCTACGCTCGCCTTGCATAAATATGAACGCCCCCCCTTCCGTTATTGCTCTCCTTCGTCAGCCCTTTGTATTTACGTGTTAAAGCCGCGGCAGATTAGAGGTTTTACATATATATATATATAGATAACGTCTGGGGTCCGTGGCCGCCGCCTCCGGATGACCTTATACATTAAAAGGTCGCCCCTATTTACATAATCTTCACTCCTGTACACCTGCCATATAGCAGGGGCGTCTTGACTTATGCATCTTTAACCCCCACCCCCCCAATTCTTAGTATGCTTCCAATAGGGACAAGGTTTATCTCAATTAGCGGAGTCCACGGACAGGAGGACAATGACTTCGTCGGAAAGAAGTCAAGATCGCGCCGGCGCTTACACCGCGCCGCGCCATTAATCCGTTCAAGAAGATCAGACATAAAGGGGCTCCTTGTGACCGCCGCTCTAATTCCTCCCCGAGCTTTGTCCGCCGCATTGCTCCTCTGCTACTAAAGAGCGCTTTAATTTCGCCCCATAGGGTGGGGATTATCCGACAACCAGAACTTCTTATGCCGCCATCCGCGGCGAGAGAGCAGCGGAACAAAAGATAATTCCGGGGGAGGAGGGCGAGATAGAAAACATCCGACAGAGAAGTCTGCCATCTAGTCAAGAGCCTACGTACCTCACCTGGCCGATGAAAAGTTCTGCGCCTTCCTCTGTGACACCATTTGCAAGATCTCTGCTTGCTGCCAGGGAATAGGAACATTCGTGTTTACATCCAGAGCCTGGGAACCCACAAGGCTTTGCCAAATGGAAGACGTCTTGTGTCATCTGGATGTGACCAAGACAGGTTATCCATCTCTAGAAGGTTTCTATTCACTCACAGCAAGCAGAGACTTTGAAAATAGGCAAGTGAATACACAGAGAGAGCGGAGAATTAAAGGGGTATTCCGGTTTTAAGGAGATAAAACTTAGCATGAAATCTCCACTGCAATCTTCACCATCTTTTAAGACCTCTGCTTGCTTTCACTGACTGGAAACCTTCTCCTTTACAATAAAACTGTGTTCATGCAAATATTTCCAAAATCGCAGGTTTGTTACCGCTTTGGCGGTAAAATCTACGCCACAATTGCAACAGGCCTATAACGAGAAGGTTTCCACCCACTGAAGGCAAGCAGAGATCTTAGAAAATAGTGAGTACTTTTCAAGATTACTGCTTGCTGTAAGGGAATAGAAACCTCCTGGTTTACAATGTGGCCTGATCTTTGGAACCCAAAGTAAATCTTAACGTCAGTTGGACAAGACCAGGCCACAAGGTTTCTATTCCCTGACAGCAAGCAGAAACCTTGAAAAGGATGAAATGGATAATAATGGAAAAATTGTGGAACTTTTTATCAAATAATCATAAAGTTTTTTTTTTTATTTTTTAAAGGTTATTTTACATTCTAGTCTCCTATATTAATACATATGGAGACAGATTTGCCATTCAGGAGTCCGGAAAAGCTGGGTGATGGCCCTGGTGGGAGTTGTCATGGCAACCAGACTGAGTTATTTTGTGATACAGCACTGAATCTACATGCTTCCACCCTCCTACTGATCTGTGTCAGTCTTCACTGCAGTTCTGTCATTCTATTCATGAACCAGGAAGCTCAGGATGATCACCGCTGGACGGGCATATACGAAATTATGCAATATTGCAGCCGCCGCCGCAGCCTCTTAGGCCCTTATCGGTTTTCTATAACGGCAACAAAAGGCCAATTTAGCGCAGCCGGGCCGTCCCCAGCGATCCGTGCAGTATTTGTTCATGGCGGGGGCGACCTGCCAGTGCCGGTTACCTGTGAGCGGGATCATGTGAATGCCATGCTTTTAGTATTGCGAGCCGCGATGCATCATTCATGAGCCGCCCTTTCACTAAAGATCAGCTTTCTGGCCGGTATCCCGGGATACCGGAGCCGATATCGTGGGATTACAGGTACTTACTAGGGCATACAATTAAATTACATGGCGAGGGATATAATAGGACAGAACTACAACTCCCAGCTTTTCTAGGATGTTATATGGCTATCTCAGGACACCACTAACCTCTTCTCCAGAAGACACCACATAGAAGCTCCTCCCCCTCATGGGCCACAGGTCTTTCACCAGTCCTCTGCACTGGTCACATGATGATGACATCACCAAAGGTCCTTTAGACTTCTGCTGCTCTCCTATTCGTTGGCTTCCTTCACTGGTCACATGGTCGATGACATCACCAAAGGTCCTTTTACACTTCTTACATTCTTAGGTAGCCATAGTGGGAGGGGCCTATCCTCCACTGTGGGCCCTCTTTCCTCTGGGGCCCCATAGCAGCTGCGTGGTCTGCCTCTATTGGAGGTACGCCACTGCATATTAGCTATTGTATGTTACTTTGTAAATTTGTATGTGTATGGGCAGCTTTCATAGCTTTCTTTCTTAAGATGGTGCCTAAATTGAACACCTTCCTGATGCACTTATCGCACCAAAAAGTTACCTATCAAAACACTGTTTATTTTGAGAAGCACTTGTTTTATTTAATATCATTGTAATGGAATGATGGGGAATTTGAAAAGGGCATATATTAGTCAGTAACTTCATGGCATCATCATGCTTGTAAGATCAGGGATGTTGAATACAGTGATTTAATATATTGAAAAACTACAGTAATTCAACTCTCTGACTGGTGTTCAAAATAGTCTTAATCAGTGGTTTCTATTAAAAAAAAATTGACTACCCAACTCTGCCCTGTTAATCTGGTGGGTGTTATTGTGGACTATCAGCAATGTTTTGTGGTCTTGATTTAACATGTAAAGCATTTTGCTTCCCAATTTGTAATTGTGTAGACCATTAGTAATGTTTTGTGAACCTTGGTTTGCCCTCTAAAACATTTTTGTCTCCTCATTTGTTATTGTCTACTATCATTAATGCATCTTGTAGCCTCACAATCAATATATGACTACAAAGTAAAAGCTGATGAACACTCCCCTGTGGATTAGGAAAATTAAATTATGGTCTTTACCATGCCAATGACTCACTAAATAAAATGTTGCCATATACATGTAGGTAAGACTTTACCATTTTCTAAAATGTTCCCATTTATATGTCATAGCGCCACCATTTCTTTGTGCAAAGCAGCCAGCATATTTTTATTGCATTGGCTTCAGTGGTGATTTCAGTAGTAAGGCTACTTTCACACTTGTGTTTGCAGGATCCGTTTGTGAGATCCGTCACAGGCTCTCAAAAACGGTCCTGAACTGATCAGTTTTGTCCTAATGCATTCTGAATGGAAAAGGATCCATTCAGAATGCATCAGTTTTGCTTCAGTTTGCTTCAGTTCAGTCTCCATTCCGTTTTGGAGGCGGACACTAAAACGCTGCTTGCTGCATTTTGGTGTCCGCATGAAGAAACTGATCCAAACGGATCACAATTGGGTCACAATTGTGAAGTGGAACAAAATTTATTGGATCATTTAAACTTTTTTTGTAATAATAAAACTGAAAAGTGGGGCATGCAAAATTATTCGGGCCCCCTTGCATTAATACTTTGTTGCGCCACCTTTTGCTGCGATTACAGCTGCAAGTTGCTTGGGGTATGTCTCTATCAGTTTTGCACATCTAGAGACTGAAATTCTGCCCATTTTCCTTGCAAAACAGCTCAAGCTCTTTGAGGTTGGATGGAGAGTGTTTGTGAACAGCAGTTTTCAGCTCTTTCCACATATTCTCAATTGGATTCAGGTCTGGACTTTGACTTGGCCATTCCAAGACCTGAATACGTTTATTTTTGAAACATTTCATTGCAGATTTTGCTTTATGTTTGGGATCATTGTCTTGTTGGAAGATAAATCTCCGTCCTAGTCTCAGGTCTTTTGCAGACTCCAACAGGTTTTAATCCAGAATGGTCCTGTATTTGGCTCCATCCAACTTCCCATCAATTTTAACTATCTTCCCTGGTTTCATCTGACCAGAGCACCTTCTTCCACATGTTTCGTGTGTCTCCCAGGTGGCTTATGGCAAACTGTAAACAAGACTTTTTATGGATATCTTTGAGAAATGGCTTTCTTCTTGCGACTCTTCCATAAAGGCCAGATTTGTGAAGTGTTCGACTGATTGTTGTCCTATGGACAGACTCTCCCACCTCAGCTGTAGAACTCTGCAGTTCATTCAGAGTGATCATGGGCCTCTTGGCTGCATCTCTGATCAGTCTTCTCCTTGTTTGAGATGAAAGTTTAGAGGGACGGCCGGGTCTTGGTAGATTTGCAGAGGTCTGATACTCCTTCCATTTTAATATGATCGCTTGCACAGTGCTGCTTGGGATGTTTAAAGCTTGGGAAATCTTTTGGTATCCAAATCCAGCTTTAAACTTCTCCACAACAGTATCACGGACCTGCCTGCTGTGTTCCTTGGTCTTCATGATGCTCTCTGTGCTTTAAACAGAACCCTGAGACTATCACAGAGCAGGTGCATTTATACGGAGACTTGATTACACACATGTGGATTCTATTTATCTTCATCAGTCATTTAGGACAACATTGGATCATTCAGAGATCCTCAATAAACTTCTGGAGTGAGTTTTCTGAACTGAATGTAAATGGGCCGAATAATTTTGCATGCCCCACTTTTCAGTTTTATTATTACAAAAAAAGTTTGAATGATCCAATAAATTTCGTTCCACTTCACAATCGTGACCTACTTGTTGATTCTTCACCAAAAATTTTAAATGTTATATCTTTTTGTTTGAAGCCTGAAATGTGGCAAAAGGTTGAAAAGTTCCGGGGGGCCGAATACTTTCGCAAGGCACTGTAATATTCTAATTTTCTGAGATAATGACTTTTGGGTTTTCCTTGGCTATAAGCCATAATCATCAACATTAACATAAATAAAAAAAAAAAAATCACTCTGTTTGTAATGACTCTATATAATATATGTGTTTCACTTTTTGAACTGAATTACTAAAAAAAGCCCTACTTTTTGATGATATTCTAGTTTATTGAGATGCACTTGTAGTTTGTAATTGGATTGAAAGTCTGAAGGACTGTGTCCAGAGACTTGAGATCAACGGTTGGTATTCTGAATGGTCCCCAGTTGTATGTGGTGTACCCCAAGGTTCAGTACTGGGTAACTTATTATTTAACTTATTTATTCATTATATAGAGGATGGGATTTATAGCACTTTTTATATTTTTGCAGCTAACAGAAAGTATATAGTACTGCGCAGTCTATAAAGTACAAGCTGACTTGGACAGTCTGAGTGTTTGTGCATCCACTTGACAAACGAGGTTAAATGTGAATAACTGGGTATATGTCCTGGGGGGAGGGGGTAACATTGGGAGATTCACTTGTAAAGAAATATTTTGATGTATTTGTAGATCATAGATTAACAGCATGCATTTTCAATCAATGACTAAGACAAAAGGATATTGTCATGTATTAAATGAGGCATGAACTCGCAGGACAGTGATATAATGTTACCACTTTACCATACAAAGCTTTGGTGCGGCCTCATCTGGAATATGCAGTTCAGATCTCGGCCTCATTCCACAGAAAGGATCCCATGGAAGAGGAAAAAGCACAAAGAAGAGCAACTATACTGATAAGATATATGGAGGGACTTAGTTGTGAGGAAAGAAACTAAAAGAATTACATTTACTTAGTCTTCAGAAGAGACGTCTAAAGGGGGAATGTAATTAACTTGTACAAATATATAAATGGCCCATACAAGCAATATGGTGAAAAGCTGTTTCATGTAAAATCCCCTCAAAAGACAAGGGGACACAACCTCCGCCTGGAGAAGAAAAAGTTCAGTCTCCAGAGGTGGCAATGTTTTTTTACCATACACTGTAAATCTGTGGAATAGTCCATCTCAGGATGTGGTCGTAATAGGAACAGTGGCCAGTTTTAAAAAATCTTAAACTTAAAGAGTAATGCTTACTTAAATATGTAAAAGTGAGTTTCTCACTGCCCTTTCCTAAAATTCACATCCCCACCCATTCCTTGGTTACACTTGATGGTCTTGTGTCCTTTTTCAACCGTACTATGTAACTATTTAATTAATTTCTAACATGTTACATTGCGCTGAAGTTTTTAGATGTATTATTCTAATTATTCACTGTTGCCACACATTACATTTGATTATTATATTCTTTGATTTTCTCATGTTTTTCTCTTCATAAGAGCCACTATTGGTTACAAGTAGGGATGAGCGAACTTTTGAAAAGTTCGGTTCGGTTCGATTCGGCGAACTTTCGTGAAGTTCGGATTCGTACGAACCGAACCTAAAACGAACCTTGCTATAACGGCTTAATAATTGCAGCTACAATAGTGGGAGTCTGATAGGGTATAGTTTCGTTTAGTTGCAGTTGCTATTACAATGAAAAAAGTGGAAAAAATCAAAGTGCAAAAATAGTGAAACCTCAGCCAAGTCGACAACATTTGACAGCATTGAAGATGTCCACTGGAGCAGTCCATGTCATGCCAGAGCACCAAAAACACATGGTAGATCGTGGCACCAGCCCAAGAATAGGCTGCGTTGAAGTCGATGCAGTATCAGTGACATCACAGGTCAGAAGACAGACAGGCGTACCATTTAATTAGACCTTGTGCACCCCAGAACAGGTACACATTAGCCAAGGTGTAAGTGATTACACGGGACATAGGACACAAAGTGCAAGTTGGCAACACCGGCAGCATTGCCTTGGACCCATTAGGGTGGAAAACAGACATTTGACAGTGGAACCAGCAGCAGTAATAGTACTGTATTGGACCCAGTATGATTGAGAACAGACAATTGACAGAGGAGGAGGAGGCAGCAGCACTTGATTGCACCCAGGCCAGTATGGTTGAGAACAGACAATTGACGGAGGAGGAGGAGGCAGCACTTGATTGCACCCAGGCCAGTATTGTTGAGAAGAGACAAGTTGAGGAGGAGGAGGAGGCAACACTTGATTGCACCAAGGCCAGTATGGTTGAGAAGAGACAAGTTGAGGAGGAGGAGGAGGCAGCACTTGATTGCACCCAGGCCAGTATTGTTGAGAAGAGACAAGTTGAGGAGGAGGAGGAGGAGGCAGCACTTGATTGCACCCAGGCCAGTATTGTTGAGAAGAGACAAGTTGAGGAGGAGGAGGAGGCAGCACTTGATTGCACCCAGGCCAGTATTGTTGAGAAGAGACAAGTGTAACACCCCAGAGTAGTGTTACAACTCTGCGTAACCATCTCCTTTCTGTGTGCTACTCTACAAATGTAATTCTGTGCATTAATGTCATATGTATTATATTCAATGTTATTCAACTGTTTCCCATGTAATGTACCTGGTGTACCAGCAGGTGTCAGTAAATACTATGGCAGATTCAGATGTAGTTTTACCAGGGTCGCCCCCGTAGCAACCACGGCACCCCGGTCACTGCATTTTGGCGTCACAAACAGGATGAGTCTGAAGTGCCTGTACCGTTAAGGCCACAGCTCAAACATCCCTAAAACAGACTGTAAACTAATAGCCTTTTATCTACAAGGCCAGTAAACCTGACAAATGTTCCCTGAAAAATGACTTTAACACAGTTGCTGCGGTGCAGACGGCGCAAAGCGCTGCACGCTGGCACCAGAGGGGTTAACAACGCCATTTTTTCGTTAGTGGCACAGCTTCTTCATGCTGAGGTAAAGAAACCGCCCCCTCAAGAGCGGGAAAACCATGGCTCGCCCCCCTGTAGAGCGGAAAAACCAATCCAGCCCGCCGGGAATTTACTGTGGGGAGCGTTGGGAGAGAAGACTACACCCCCTTTACTCCGCCTCCATCTCGAGATCCAGTCAGTACGAGAGAAGACGCGAGAAAGATGGCGTCCCGCCAACGTGGCCCTGACTGGGGCGGAATGGTTTGGGGCACTGACCCCTATGAGCCTAAAGAGAAGCCCGAGGAAATATACTGGGCACAGTGGAACCGGGACTCCCAGCCCGAGAAGCTGCAAGAGACACCCGCCGTGCCGGCTGGTGCGGTGGAAGCGGCTACAGCTCCCGCTCCGCCGCCCCGGAAGAGAGATTATTTACTACGGCAGAACCTGATAGTACCCGAGGTCAGTCACACAGTCAGTCAGTCACCGCAAAGGCCCTCACCCTCTGGGAGTACAAGAGACTCGTGGAGGACTGGGTGGTGCAGGTTCTCGAACACCCCCGTACCGGAGACCCTGTACTGGAGAGAAGACGGGGCACTGTCCTCTGGTTTAGCGTGGAGAGAGGCGTGGGTTTTATCACCGATGAGGAGTCCGCCGAGGAACTCTACTTGAATCGCAGGTCGGTGAAGAGAACATATCAACCCCCGAGTCGGCATAATTTACATGCCGGGACTATGTGATCTATACCCCGATGAAGTCCCTCCAGGGACCGTTTGCAACAGGCGTGAGGGTATTGACCCATCCAGCGAGGCCTGCCTGGCCCCCTGAAAGGTGGGAGGAGGAGTCGGCGGACAGCACGGAGCCTCATCATCGCTTACCTGCTGCTGATGCCCCCAGGCAAAAGAAGGGCCTACCCGTCAGCCGGAACGCCTGATCCCGGGTCTACTGCCTCCACCTACAATGCAGGTGGGAGAGTTAGTCACCGCCACCTTCAACTTTCAGCCCACTGTGGTGCATGCCAGACTACCCTGGCAAATCTAGGCCGCCATGAGCGCCGCCCGTGGGAGACCCCTACAAGAACCCCTACAGCCGGAGTATCTGACTCCCGTCGTACCGGCAAGAGGATCCGGCCAGGAGGCGAAGGTAGAAGAAGCTTCCGCATCAGCATGCAGGACCGCCAAGCTGATCCCATCACTAAGAGGACGCCGGGGA
Source organism: Rhinella marina (assembly GCA_900303285.1). Taxonomy (NCBI): domain Eukaryota; kingdom Metazoa; phylum Chordata; class Amphibia; order Anura; family Bufonidae; genus Rhinella; species Rhinella marina. The sequence continues at coordinate 33,646 of ONZH01030338.1, read as the reverse complement.
ATGGCCGCCGCTTATCGGGCAGCCTACCAGAGGCAGGAGCGCCCTCTCATGTCCTTCAGCTCGAGTAATAGCGAGGAGGACTGGCAGGCCTTCCAATAGTGGGAGCCTGCACTCAAGTACTGCCAAATAGCTTAAGACTACTGGGAGCCACCCCGTGGACTGAGCCTGAAAGTTGTTTATGTTGCCCTGTTTTGGCCTCATCTGGAAGGACACGTGGGTTAGGACTCCCCCCATCTGTAATAATCCAAGTTGCGCCATGTTTGCGCACCACATCCTTTTTCCCCCCTTTTCAGGTTGTTGGGAAATCACTTTTAAAAGGGTTTGTCAAGAAACCTTTTCTGCTATTTATAACCTATTTTATTACCCATGTGGATTACAAATTCCAATTGAATTTGGGACTTTGTTCCAGTCTCAAGCCAAAGAAGAAGAAAAGATGGACTTGAATGTAACCACAGATATCTTATATTATGCCTTTAATATATTTGCACTTAAATGTTTGCACTAATGTTTTTATATTTCAGCAACGTTCAAGAATATTGCCCATTGTGTGTTTTTTTGCAGGTACCACAATGTGTCCTCCCAATGCACTTTAATGTATGGTTATGCACTTAGCCAGATAGTTAGCACCTTACTTGTCTCTACCTCAGATATACATGCTGCCTCTGAGGGCGTTTCACACTAGCGGTTCATGGTAGCCAGGTGGCAGAGCCACAAGCAGTCTTCTCTTTATTCCTTCAGGGTTATCCTCGCTGCTATAGATGTGTCTCATATATGTCTGGAGAGAATAGTCTCAGGCACTTCAGGGGCTGTGGGGTGACGTCACACATCTTCATTTTCACAGAAAACCAGGATACAAGGGATTATAGGAGTAATAATCCCTTGTATACTGGTCTATTCTGTGAAAAAAGTACAGTTTTGCGTCGCCGTTGTTATTTTAACCAAATTCGTTACAAACTTTCTCAAAGTTCGGTTCGGTGACGAACCGAACTTTTGACAAAGCTCGTAACGAATCTGGTTTGTTGCGGTTCGGTTAGCTCATCTCTAGTTACAAGTATTGTATAAAATCTTTTATTGCATTATTGTATTACCAACCACCCCTTACTGTTATGGCTATTTTTCCTACATCCTGATGCATATAGTATTTTATTCTAATGACCTCTTTTGAAATATACACTGCTGTTGCTTAATATCGCATCCAATTGCTCCAGCATTTACAAGCTGCATTTCATCCAGATGGCCTCTTGTTTGCTACTGCCAATAACTTTACTGCATGGAACCATGTATTATTTACATTGCTCCCTTATCACCAAGACTATATTTTTCATATGATAAGAAAATGATATGCATGTCAATTCCTAGCGTGGCACGCTATGAATAAACATAGTTCATTACCTTTTGGATTCTGTGTTTTGACAAGCAGTTGCCCTGTTTTTGGAATTAAAGATTTCATTCAAAAGATCATTTATACAAAATGCAAAAACGTTGTTCTGGCTCCAATTTAATGATTGCCCTTTTATTAAAGTTACATCAATTAGATTCTTAATGTGTACTTGCATAAAAATGACATTCTGATGTCAGAACCTAATAATTACAAAGAGATGATTGATGTTACATAGACACCACTGCCTCTATCTGGAGAAGAAGTCTGTCGCAGTAGGACATTCTTTCTCCTGTGTCAACAACTCATTAACTGACATGTAATCCATCCTGTCTTTTTAAAGGCTATTAGCTTCAGGGGCAATTTTTTTTTATGATAGTACTTTACATTTTGGGCTAAAATTAAGGATGGACGAACTAGTTTGGACTGAATCGGGTTCAGTGTGAACTTTGCTATTTTTTGAACGGCAGATGAACCAGAATATCTTCAGGTTCTTTGGTTTTTAGACAAATGCACTAAAATGGCACCTAAATGTTCCAGTAGATTATCGCTAATAAGCTCATATGATTACATGATGAATGAGCAAAATGCTTGTTCATTAGGTAATAGGATTTTTCTTATGCACATCAAAGTAATCTTTTGCCGGAAGCAGATTGTGTCGTCTAAACAGAACTCCGCTGCCGGCAAACAATGATTGTGTATGCGGACACAAACGATGACATTAGCGATTGCTCCTCACCATACTGTGGAGGAGATCACTGAATGTAAATGGAGCTTTCTCCTCCATTGACAAGGAAGTGATTGTCAGGAAGGAACACTTCCTTCCCGACAAGCGCTTGTTACATCATGCCATGTAAAAGGCCTTAAAGAGACCCCATCACCAATTTTTTTATTTGACATTATTTGAAGAAAATATATGTTTTAATGAAATAATAAAATGTCTAAATACAATTATTAAAATAATAAAAGTTTCCTATACTAACTGAACTGTGTCTGGCACCTGCTCTTCATGTAAACTGCCAACTCCTCTGGAAGAGTCGCCTCCAAGCAGCTTCACAGGAAGCTCCCAGCATGCTCAGTACTTTGACGTAATTTCCTGCCCACACTGAAGTAAAGTTTAGAGCAGGATCCCTGGATGAGTGAGATACAGAGCGCTGTCAGACTAATTCACCCACCCAGAGATCCATCTCTGAGCTTCACTGTACAGTGCAGTGAACTGTTGCAGTTACCTTCACTTTCTTCCCATACATTGCCCTGAGGTACTCAGCAAGATACCACAGTGTCAGAGCAGAGCTGCAGACATCCTGGGAGAGGACAGATCCTGACTTTGCATATGCTGACACCCTCTGCATCATGATCCTCCTCCACCTCATGTCTGAAGATAACTGCTTCCTCCATCACAACCCATTAGTCCCTGCACCTAAATGTAAGTTTGCAGAAAAGAGTAATATATATTTGCTTCACATGTATATGAGTGCCTGTGCATAATGTATATCTTCTGTATTAACCCCTTCCCGTCCAGCGCCGTACATGTATGGCGCTGCAGGAAGTGACTTCCCGCCCAGCTCCGTAGTACTATGGCGCGCTGATTGGGCGGGTGCAGGAGCTGCACTCGCCCGATCAGCTGCAGCGGACAGGCTGTGCCCAGTAGCCGGACCTCTGCTGTATGCGCCGGCATCGGTGAAAAGACAGATGCCGGCGCAATAACCCTCGATGTGCCGTGGTCAGAATATATATAAATATATATACACTGTATGTATATGTATGTGTATATATACCCTGTATATCTATGTGTATATATACCCTGTATATGTTTGTGTATATAAACCCTGTATATGTATGTGTATATATACCCTGTATATGTGTATGTATGTGTGTATATATACCCTGTATGTATGTGTAATTATAGTCAATGGTGTTGTATTGCGACATACTGCGGCACGACAGTCACACGAAAATCTATCTTGTATGGATATTTGGAGTATCTAATCCATTGTCACACGATAGGATAAGATACACAGATAAGCAGACAGTATCACGCAATAGGATTAGATACACAGCTAAGCAAAGAGGATCACACATGAAAGGATTAGATACACAGCTCAGCTATCAGTATCACACGTAATAGGATTAGATATACAGTAGACAGTATCACAAATGATAGGATTAGATACACAGCTCAGCAGACAGTAACAAACGTGATATTGTTAGATACAGTAGTTCAGCAGTTTCACACATGATGGGATTAGATACAGAGCCCAGTACACAGTATCACATGATAGGATTAGGCCCCATTCAGACGAACGTATTTTTGCGGGGTCACATTGTTGCGGCAAAAATCCGGGGGCTGTCCGGCGTGTGTGTCTGCAACGCTCGGAACACACGCCATGCAGCCCCATTGAAAATGCCTATACTTGTCTGTGCGCACGGACAAGTATAGGACATGCTTCTGTTAGAGTAGCTTCCTCTACAGAAAATGAAGTTGTCAAGGTTCAAGCGATTCATCGGCCGGGGGACATCACGCACACACAGAGTTGGTGTACAATAGAGTCCGGGTTTCCCCTTCATCAGTGTTTATTTATACACAAATACACAAACACAAAGCCAATCAAAGATTTATGATATAGGACACTGACCAATCAGATTACAGATGACAGGGCATGATAGCCTCATGTCAGGACAGAACGAGCAGGTTGTGGTGGAATGTGTGGACGAGGTTTGTGTGGTCTCGCCTTTAGCCCTTGGCAACCTAAACCAGTATTGTTGCCCACCACCTCCCTCCCATATACTGGAATGTCCTTAAGCAGTTTGGAAAAGTTTGCTTAGAGACGAGATCAGCTACATTAATAATTGTGACAAGATGGAGTCGGTTACTTTAACAATTCCCCTCTTTTTTTACAAACTCTTAAGACATTCTATCTGTCCCTTATCCTGTCCCTTCATCTGTGATATTCTACCCCTATGATCCCAGCAGCCCCTGATGGTGGGACTCTGGGATCTCTGGAACCCTTATTCTCCCTACCACTAACTGGGCGATGATAACGGGTTTCTGCAATAGACAAATATCTAGAATGTTCAGGTTCCATCTGTCACACACAGGGCATCTTCTGTTCTGGGTGAAGGGAGTGGAGATGATTGGCTTGTGCATAGGTTGAGTGAGCTATAGACCTTTCAGACCTGTTTCGTTGTAATTATTTATGGGCCTTGAGGAAAACACATGGACATGATTAGGTGAGATGATTTTGTTGGTAATACACAAAACACATTTTATAGAACATACAAAAATAACAATAAACGATAACAAGAAATGTCCCCATTAAAATACACAAAACACAGAATACATAGCAAGGCTAATGAGTGCTGTGAGCAGGGCTGCCATCAGGAATTTCGGGGCCCCCTACAGGCAAATTTCGCGGGCCCCCCCCCTTCGGGTAAACTTTACACATTGCAAAATGGCTAACTTTTTTTTCTTAACAAGTCGCATCATTGTGTGTATTATCCCTGTACGGTGACATCTCTGTGTTTATTATCTCTGTACAGTGACATCACTGTGTTTATTATCCCTGTACGGTGACATCACTGTGTGTATAATCCCTGTACGGTGACATCACTGTGTTTATTATCCCTGTACTGTGACATCACTGTGTTTATTATCCCTGTATGGTGACATCACTGTGTTTATGATCCCTGTACAGTGACATCGCTGTGTTTATTATCTCTGTACGGTGACATCACTGTGTTTATTATCCATGTACGGTGACATCACTGTGTTTATTATCTCTGTACTGTGACATCGCTGTGTTTATTATCTCTGTACGGTGACATCACTGTGTTTATTATCCATGTACGGTGACATCACTGTGTTTATTATCTCTGTACTGTGACATCGCTGTGTTTATTATCCCTGTACAGTGACATCGCTGTGATTATTATCCCTGTACAGTGACATCGCTGTGTGTATTATCCCTGTACAGTGACATCACTGTGTTTATTATCCCTGTACAGTGACATCGCTGTGTTTATTATCCCTGTACAGTGACATCGCTGTGTTTGTTATCCCTGTACAGTGACATCGCTGTGTGTATTATCCCAGTGCAGGAAGAGGTAAGTGGTCTGTGTTTGTGTGTTTGTTTTCTATTTTTCAGGGTCGTGAATGCAGAGGACTACGTCGGATTTGGTGGACTACGTCGGACCAGCTTTTTTTTTTTTTTTTTTTCATAAAATGGTCAAACAGGGGTCTGGGGGAGTGTTTATTTCAATAAAATGTTTTATACTGGTGTGTGTGTATTTTTTTTTTTACAATACTACAGTTTTAGTAATTACGGCTCTCTACAGACGGCCCTGATTACTAATACTGGGCTTAGTGTTTGCCGGTATGGCAGGCCAGCACTAACCCCAACATCTATTACCTCGGCACCCACCACCACCAGGGGTGCTGGGAAGAGCCGGGTACCCGCAGGACCGGACCTTCTAAATTGAGGGTCTGGCTCTGGGGCGGCTGCAGACTGGTACCATTAGGCTGGGAAGGGCCAATAACCGTGTCCCTTCCCACCCTGGTAGTGCCAGGCTGCCGCTGCTGGTTGTATCTGGCTGGAAAAGGAAAAAAGGGGGGGACCCCATGCCATTTTTTTACAAAAATAATTAAATAATTTTTAAAAAAATGGCGTGGGGTCCTCCCCTTTTTTCCTTTTCCAGCCAGATACAACCAGCAGCGGCAGCCTGGCACTACCAGGGTGGGAAGGGACACGGTTATTGGCCCTTCCCAGCCTAATGGTACCAGTCTGCAGCCGCCCCAGAGCCAGACCCTCAATTTAGAAGGTCCGGTCCTGCGGGTACCCGGCTCTTCCCAGCACCCCTGGTGGTGGTGGGTGCCGAGGTAATAGATGTTGGGGTTAGTGCTGGCCTGCCATACCGGCAAACACTAAGCCCAGTATTAGTAATCAGGGCCGTCTGTAGAGAGCCGTAATTACTAAAACTGTAGTATTGTAAAAAAAAAAATACACACACACCAGTATAAAACATTTTATTGAAATAAACACTCCCCCAGACCCCTGTTTGACCATTTTATGAAAAAAAAAAAAAAAAAAAAAGCTGGTCCGACGTAGTCCACCAAATCCGACGTAGTCCTCTGCATTCACGACCCTGAAAAATAGAAAACAAACACACAAACACAGACCACTTACCTCTTCCTGCACTGGGATAATACACACAGCGATGTCACTGTACAGGGATAACAAACACAGCGATGTCACTGTACAGGGATAATAAACACAGTGATGTCACCGTACAGGGATAATAAACACAGCGATGTCACTGTACAGGGATAATAAACACAGCGATGTCACTGTACAGGGATAATAAACACAGCGATGTTACAGTACAGGGATAATAAACACAGTGATGTCACCGTACAGGGATAATAAACACAGTGATGTCACCGTACAGGGATAATAAACACAGTGATGTCACCGTACAGGGATAATAAACACAGTGATGTCACAGTACAGGGATAATAAACACAGTGATGTCACAGTACAGAGATAATAAACACAGTGATGTCACAGTACAGGGATCGGCGTCTCGTGGCCCAATCAGACCTCAGATCAGCGTCTCGTGCCCCCATCAGACCTCAGGTCGGCGTATCGTGCCCCCATCAGACCTCGGGTCAGCGTCTTGAGCCCCCATCAGACCTCAAATAGCGTCTTGTGCCCCCATCAGACCTCAGGTCAGTTTAATGTGCCCCATCAGACCTCAGGTCAGCTCTTGTGCCCCATCAGACCTCAGGTCAGCGTCTTGTGCCCCATCAGACCTCAGGTCAGCGTCTTGTGCCCCATCAGACCTCAGGTCAGCTCTTGTGCCCCCATCAGACCTCAGATTAGGGTCTTGTGCCCCATCAGACCTCAGATCAGCGTCTTGTGCCCCCATCAGACCTCAGGTCAGCTTAATGTGCCCCATCAGACCTCAGGTCAGCTTAATGTGCCCCATCAGACCTCAGGTCAGCTTAATGTGCCCCCATCAGACCTCAGATCGGCTTAATGTGCCCCATCAGACCTCAGGTCAGCTTAATGTTCCCCATCAGACCTCAGGTCAGCTTAATGTGCCCCATCAGACCTCAGGTCAGCTCTTGTGCCCCCATCAGACATCAGATCAGGGTCTTGTGCCCCATCAGACCTCAGGTCAGCTTAATGTGCCCCATCAGACCTCAGGTCAGCTCTTGTGCCCCCATCCATCAGACCTCAGGTCAGCCATTTCTGCCCCCATCAGACCTCAGGTCAGCCAAACCACACCCAACCCCCCACCCCCCCCGGGGGCCCCAGCCACAAAAAATACTTACCAAAAAGCTGCTCTTCTCCTTCTCCTGCGCGCGTCTTCTTCTCCTGCAGTGTGTGATCCCGCGAGACCTGTGACCCAGCACTGGATCTCGCGGGATCACACAGCCAGCCCAGGAGGAAGCGCGCAGCCAGGCCAGCGGCAGGGTAAGTATTAAAGAACTGTGCGCACTGCGCACTTAGCCAGCGGCCCCCGGCGCCTCCACTCATTATCGTGCGGCACAGACCGCACAGTCTGCGGCCCACCGGCCGGGCCCCCCCCCAGTGTCCTAGAGTCCGGGCCCCATAGGGCAGTACCAGTTGTACTGCCCTATCGGCGGCCCTGGCTGTGAGGGTCAATGCATATACACTAATACACACACAGAATACTTTTGGTAATGGGGCTGGGGTAAAGAATAAGGATCTGGAAAAAGTAACATCTACAGTAGTCCTCAAGTTACAATATCAATTGGTTCCAGGACGACCATTGTATGTTGAAAATATTGTATCCTGTGGCCAATGTATATTGAGGGATCACTGTACTCTGTGACATATATATATGGATCAGTTCCTGTTGCAGGGTGCAATGGGGAGACATTCAGTCCAGGGTTTTTTATTCTCTGCCACTGCCTTCTAAATCTTAAGCTTCAGCTTGGATGATATAAGGTGTGTGAGCCTGTTCTGTCTCTAATGCTCCTAGTATGTCCTGTCCTACTGCTGGGAGGTGTGTCTCTATCACTTTGTATAGTTTACCATACCTACATACCAGTAGAGGAGCTTCTTAGACACGGTCCTTGCAGTCACCTTGATAACAGACCATGCTTCTGGCCAGCCTGAGAAGAGATCCACACAGACAAGCACAAACTCATACTGTCCCACCTTTGGTAGTTGGATGAAATCTGTCTGCAGTCGCTGGTATGGGTATGATGGTTTTTGGTGAGGTTAGAGGAACCCTTAATCACCTTTTCCAGTGTTATGGCAGAGCGCAGATCAGGCAGGCCTGAACAAAGCATGTAGCCACATTGCTGAATCCCGGGGCAATCTAGAAATTACCCACTAAACTCACCATGGCTTCCTTTGAAGCATTTATGGGTCCACGTGTCATCATGGGGTAGAGGGCTTAGGGCAGACAAAGTTTGTTCTCTACTACCGAGATTTCTTATTGCCTCTTCTCAGCCCCTTTTCCCTTCCATCCCCTCATTTCCTCATTGGAAGCCTAGTTGTGCATTTGGGCCAGCAATGACTTATCCACCTTCCCTATTGCTGCTGTAAAGTGGCACTCTGCCATTATGGGAAGGGGAAGTAGAGCGGCAGCCTTTGCTGCTTCATCAGCCCTGCAGTTTTCCCTTGCTTCTGCAAAGGTATCCTTCTTGTGCGCCTACACTTTGATAACAGCAACCTTTATTGGCAACTGCAAGGCCCTGAACAATGGGACTTTCTTTGGTGTTAACCTGAGGATTCAGCAAAGTTTCTACTTTTCCAAATGGGTCGATCATGCGCTATGCCAAAAACATACCTGGAGTCAATGAATGTTAGTGACCTGTCCTTCCGCCATCATTCACGCTGCAGTGAGTGCCTTCAACTCCACCGCCTGTGCTGACATCTCAGGGGGAAGTGGTTCTTGGAGCAGTACTTCATGTAAGGTGGTGACAGCAAATCCTGTCTGTGGTTCTCCTTCAGGGTAGTACTGGGATCTACAAAAAGCTCAAGATCTGCATTAGGTATTGGACTATCTGTCACATTATCTAGTTCTTTAGTTTCTGTTTTCATTTGTTCAAAACTGTGATGTATGTCATCTGAGTCACTAAATGGGCACATTTCTTGTGGTGCCCCCTCTTCCGACTCCTATAGCACCCCAGTTGTACATCTCATTTGTACATCTCTGCCCTTGTCATACTTGTTTTCTATTCGCTCTGCCCATTCTTCACTCCCCTCTTCTGGACCCAGTGAACGTAATGTAGCTGGGTTCAGAACTGCTCAGCACTGATAGTTATATTTGGAGGGGTGGGAAAGGCTACTTCATATTCAGTGAGTCCTGCAGCAGACAGATATTTGGTGCTAGCCTGGGAGAGTATGTCCCTTCTTATATTTGCAACTATTAGACAAGGATGGGTGTGTGGGGGGTGGGGAAACCCTGGAGGATGCAGGGCAGCAGGCATGGCAGATTGGGATACCTCTGAATAGCTGGGAGATAGTAAGGGGGGGGAGGGTTAGATTGGAGCAATTGGCTCTCAAGAGCTATTGTAGCTGATCGGTGGCTGTGGTGTGACAGTGACTGAAAGAAGTTATATAATGGGAGCAGAAGGAGACGGCGGCGCCTATGGTTGAACTGCGATTATTTGGGGAAGGTTAATGGGACTCCCAGGCTGCGGCGAGGTGCTCATCATCAGTCTTACTACTCTACCACATATATTACCTCTCCTGTACCTTCTTACCCCTTCTACTCTTCGCTTAGTCACCTCTAGCAATGCTTTCACCTTTATCCTTCATATTTTTTTCTTTTTCTATCCTTTTCCTTTCTTTCTACTGGAACCCTCACAATTTATCCAAACACCTGGTCATTTTCACCTCTTTATCACCTCCTTTATACCTTCCACTGCCAATCCTCCCTTAAGATCCATAGCATTTACTCCCTGGGACTTGCTTACCTGTAGTTCACCCACCTGAGTCTTTTTGCTATTACTTAAGTTCCCTCACAAAAATCCATAGCATTCACTCCCTGGGACTGAATTTACCTCAATTCACTGACCTGAGTCCTTCTGCTATTTTTGTGAGCCCATGATCCCCTCCTGAAAGGGTAGCTACGCCTACTTACGGGATCAATTTTCCTAGGGACCTCCCTGCCCCTTTTGGAGGACTGGATTCCTTAACACTGGTCCGTATGCCTTACAACGGTACCCCACCGAGGCACCACCGCCAAGAGAGTCCGGAGATGAGTTCAACCACACCGCCACCCTCAGCCCACCATGAATATTCACAAAAAAAATCAATGTCCCACACAGCCACCGACTGACCAGATATGCATAGGTCTATGCTGATTCTCTGTTTCACGTAGTAATCGCAGGGCTTATCTATAAATATATGAGCATTATGGGTCTCTCATCACTCAATCACATACTCCATGGAAGACAGGGTTCTGTGTTCACTCCACATGCACCATCTCACAGCAGTCTCACACTACCTTGAGTCCTGTACTGCCTATCTCTCGCTCCTGGCTGTTTGCGCCTCACTCGGTCACAAATCAGTCTCGCAGGAGCGCTATCCCGCCTATTCGTGGGCGGGAGTGGATACCCGTCACTTCTGCAAGGATCAACTTGCGGAATAGATGCAGCCCCATTCAAATGGTCATGTGAATAGGGCCTTAGATACAGTGATTCAACAGACAGTATCACATATAAGATTAGACACACAGCTGAGCAGACAATATCACATATAAGATTAGATACAGTGGCTCAGATTAGTTACACAGGAGTGGCAGCACAGGTGCACAAATACTAGGCTTAGGTACACCAGAACTATCATAAGTGATAATGTGCTAATGAAGGGGCCCTCCAGAGCGGTTAGCTTGAGGGACACATGGGGACACAGTCACCAATTTTGTGCTTAGGCTTAAAATTGGTGAGTGGTTTTAATGTTATGGCAGAGTCTGTGGTACTGCTGCCCCCCCCCCCTTTGGTTTTTGTGTTTTATCTTTCAGACTCACCTGAGGTAATCCAGTTCCAACTGGTCTTGATCTTCTGCCCAGCAACGACTTCTCTGGAGGCAGCTCTGTCATTGGTTGCTCCTGGCAACGGCGGGAAGAATGGTATCAGCTGATTGGAGCTTCACCTGGTGGCGGGAATACCTGCGGGTTTAAAAGAAGGGACATTAGCGCTACTCACCGCAGTTTAGGAAGACCCAGACCTGCTTCCCACCCTCCCTCCCTTTATTTAGTCGTGTTGCCTTTATTTGGGGGAGTTAGTCGCCCAGCTAATGCTGGGTGGACGTATGGTCTGAAGTATTGGTGATTAAGGAGATTGTTATGTATTTGTTGGTTATTGATTATTTAAGGATTATTTATTTAATAAATTATTTATTTATTGGTATTTTTGGTAACCCCAAAATAAAGCAACACGGCCTATTTTATCCAAATAAAAAGGTGTCGGTTTTTATTATTAGTTATAAGAATGTATGTGACGTGTGTCTCCATGTATCTGATCCCATGATTTTTGAGACAGTAATTTTTATCCAGTGTCTCGACCTATATTGTGTGATGCTGTGCTACTAAGCCCGTGTAGCTAAGCCTGTCGAGGGTGATACTGTAGCAGATACATTAACTTTGCAGCATAGCATTATACATTATAGACTTAGATACATTAAATAAATAGCACTGCCTCAAATACAGGAGACTAACAGCACAATATCACACATAAGAGGGACACTTATCCAGTATATCTAAGCCTATCGTAGTTATCTTGTGGTTATATACAGGGGCGGCTGCGAATGGTGACACTGATAGGAGGCTTTGACTGCTGTGACACAGAGCACACAGACCTGGAATGTGGGGGCCGGGCTTGTGTGCACACTGCACGCTGAGCTGCCAGTCACAAGATGGCCGCTCCCAGGAGCTGTTTTCTCTCATAACATAATGACTGAATTTACTGTCGTTATTCTTCCAAAGGTATCTTCTTGTGTGTTTAATTATTTGTATCTCCTCCCTACTGTAATATAACTTAGTATACTACGTGGTGAAAGGGTATTTTCAAGTCTATGGAAGCATTCAGAATGTGTGCAAAAACTAAATGCATGGGCAGTCCAAAACATTTTGAAAACATTACCTTATAATGGTATACACAACTAAGAAATAGACATGTTCCTTTAGCCTTAACCAAAAACCAAAACAGCAGACCCAGTAAAGCAGTCACATTAATAAGGAATAGATCCCAGCATGTGTGGTCTGGTTCCAAGCCACAATTTAGGAAAAACCATACACGACAAAAGAAAACACGTTGAAAATATGTAATAACACGTTGTATCATTGGTTTGACCCTCTAGATTATTAACCTTTCCAAGAACATCTGCAGAATTCTGTCTGTATTCAGCAATTCATTATCTTTCCTTCGTGTCTCTGTCATCCCTCAACTACCTGCTCAACAGGCAGATGAGTCTCTTATCAGAAGCAGCAGATGGCAGACCAGTTTGCTTTAATTCTCTGATATAAACTTGGCAAACACTTCCTTCAATTTTTGTGAATTTCGTGCTGAGAATGGAAGCATAAAATATTTTTCATTCTTTATTTATAGCAAAAGTCAGTTATAGAAAAAAATGCCTTTATTAGTTTTATTAATGGTTCAAAATGTAACAAGAAAGTAGCTTGCACTTAACTTTTCCAGACCTTTTTATTAAATATTAAAATGGAAAACATTTGAACTATTATTTGGTGTAATAATAATAATAATAATAATAATAATAATAATAATAATAATAATAATAAGTAACTGCTTGTTTGGGTATATGATGAAAATTAACTTATATACATACATTTCAACCCTTCCTGACTTGCTCTGTACATATACCATTCGGGTCTAAGGATGGCACCCATTCTTTTGTTTTACAAAGCAGAAAAGCAGATACACGGGACTAATGTCTGCTCGGTGATAACGCCATTCACAGACATTTATTCCCTCAGATTCAATGGTTGGTGGTGGCAGCATCGAGCCTGCTTGCAGCTTCGAATTCTACTGCAGGTATATTCATATTAGAGACCTGCAGGACTGCAGGTGTCAGTGCTCCATAGCAATATATTGAATCTCCCATAGGCTCTATTCTTACATAAATGAAGTCTATGGAATAAGTAATCTAATGATCACATGTTTAAGTCCCCTAGAAGGACTTTTAAAAAGTGTAGAAGTATAAAATATGTTAAAACTGTGACAAACTAAGATATTTGTACGTAACTCTTTGTATTTTCTATATTCATGCTTAGCTCCTTCCCGCATATGGACGTATCTGTACGCACAGAATGCATGTTATTTATTGCAATCAGGTGTACAGTTATACCAGGGGCGGACATACCGCCTGTGCAGCCGGTTCGGCTGCACAGGGGCCCAGGGCGGGAGGGGGACCTTCTTACCGAGGGCAGGAAGAGATAAGCGCTTCCATATTCATATTTGTCACCGTCCTCAGGACGATACAGGTGGATGTACTGCGGAGCAGGGGGGGGAGAGATGTCTCCCTTCCCCATTCCTCTGATAGGCTGCAAGCCTAGTGCCTATAGCCTATCAGAGGCCGGCGCAGGCGGCGCAATGACGTCATCATGCCTCCTGAGCCGTACAGCGCGGGACACAGGCCTCATGGAGGTAAGTATATGTGTTTATTTTTTCATTTACACTATGCTATGTGAACTATCTGTCACACATGGGAGGCATTATGGAGGAGGAGCACTATGGGGACCCTATATATACTGGCACACATGGGGGGCACTATGGAGGAGGAGCACTATGGGGAGCCCTACATATACTGGCACACATGGGGGGCACTATGGAGGAGGAGGAGCACTATGGGGGGCTCTATATATACTGGCACACATGGGGGGCACTATGGAGGAGGAGGAGCACTATGGGGGGCTCTATATATACTGGCACAATGGGGGGCACTATGAAGGGTAAGGAGCACTATGGGGGCCCTATCTTATATACTGGCACACATCAGGGGCATTGTGGAGAAGGAGGGGAGAGGAGCACTTTTGGGGTCATTATATAGGGGCATTATATTGGCACACATTATGGGGCACTATGCGGACTTTGGCTGAACTGGGGGCACTAAGAGGGTTTTTTGGGCACACAGTAGGGGGCATTGGCACATACTTTATGAGGGCACTATGGGGACATTGGCCCTACTGGGAGCACTATTTATTTCTATTGGGCCTTTGGGGAGCACTATTACTGTGGGGGGCACCCTGGCACAGTATCAGCTTAGCACAATTATTTTTGGGGAACATTTTGGTTACACTATTAGTGTCAGGGGCACTGTTTCCTGTGTGCAGTTATTTTTTAGGGCACTGTGTGCCAATATTTATTGAAGAGAGCACTATCTGTGTGGTAACAGTATTTTCAGGGGGACTGTTTCTGCAGTATGGTTTTGGGGAGCACAGCGTCTCAGTATTAGGGGTGGCAGGATGGGGATGTTCAAGAAGGTGGGAGAATGAGGGAAAAGTAGGAAACTAAGATGTCTGTTTGTCAAACTCTGCAGAGAGAAGAGGTGGCTGAAAGAAATCATCATGGTGGTCTGATCTGAAAGGAGAAGATGAGGACAGAGAATGTCTACATCTAAAGAGACATCACTGGACATAAGAGGTATGTGGACCTGTATTAGGCTACTTTCACTCCTAAGTTAGTGATTCTGGCAGGCTCTTCCAGCAGAGAACAGCCTGCCAGAATCAGCAGGACACAAACTGCTGCATGCCTGAGTTTGGGTCTGGACAATTCCTAGCATTCTCTGCCGGATCAGGTGGCCGGAGCGTAGTGCTGCAGGTGTCAAAGTAGCCTTACCCTGTATGTTTTGTATTGCTCTATGTAACTTTAGGACAACATAGGTTAGGTTGAGAAGTTGGTTTGGAGGAAGGGGAGGGGGGCCCAAGCACATTCTTTGCACAGGGGCCCTCTGCTGTCTGTGTCCGCCGATGAGTTACACCCAAAATGATAACCAGGGCTGTAAAACTATAAAGTAACTTTTTGGGGGTTTACTTTCTATGGATACCTCAGGGTCTCTTCAAATATTACATGGCACCCAAAAACCATTCCAGCAAAAACTACCCTCCAAAAGCATTAATGTGCTCTTTTCCTTCTGAGCCCTGCTGTGTGCCCATGAAGAGATTTATGTACAGCCATATATGGAATGTTTCCATAAACTGAAGAATCAGGGTAATACATATTGAAGTTTTATTTTGCTGTTAACCCTTGCTGTGTTACAGGGAAAAATTGATTAAAATGGAAAATCTGCACAAAAAAAAGAAATTTTTTAAATTTCACCTCCATTTTGCCTTAATTCTTGTGAAATACCTAAAGGGTTAATAATGCTTCAAAAAACAGTTTAAAATTACGTGGGTGGTGTAGTTTTTAAAATGGGGTAATTATCAATTATGTAAGCCTGTTAAAGTCACTTCAGAACTGAATAGTTTTGAAAAGTTTAAAAAATTGCTTCCAAAATTCTAGAACTTCTAATGTCCTAAAAAAAAAATTAAAATGACATTTACAAAATGATGCCAACATAAAGTAGACATATGGGAGTGTTAATTAGTAACTATTTTGTCTTAAAAGCAGACATTTTCACATTTAGAAAATTAAAAGTTTCCAAATTTTCTGTAAATTTAGGATTTTTTTAATACATAAAGGTAAAAAATATCAACTTAAATTTACCATCAACTTCATCAACTTAACCCCTTCTACCCCGGGCCTGTTTTCACCTTCCTGTCCAGACCATTTTTTGCTAATCTGACGTGTCACTTTATGTGGTAATAACTTTGGAACGCTTTTACTTATCCAGGCCATTCTGAGATTGTTTTCTCGTCACATATTGTGCTTCACGACAAAAGTAAATTTGTGGCAAAATATTTCATTTTTATTTATAAAAAAATACCAAATGTAGCAAAAATTTGGAAAAATTAGCAAATTTCCAAATTTCAATTTCTCTACTTTCAAAATACATAGTAATACCTCCAAAAATAGTTATTATTTTACATTCCCCATATGTCTACTTTATGTTGGCATCATATTGTAAATGTAATTTTACTTTTGTAGGACATAAGAAAGCTTAGAAGCCATTTTTCAAATTTTCAACAAAATTTCCAAAGCCATTTTTTTAAGCACCAATTCAGATATAAAGTGATTTTGAGGGGCTTACGTAATGGAAACCACCCATAAATGACCCCATTGTAGAAACTACACCCCTCAAATTATTTAAAACTGACGTTACAAACTTTGTTAACCCTTTAGGTGTTCTACAAGAATTAAATAAAAATGGAGGCGAAATTTCAAAATTTCATTTTTATGCAGATTTTTAATGTTAATCAATTTTTTCTTGCAACACAGCATGGTATAACAGCAAACTAAACCTCAATACATATTACTCTGATTCTGCAGTTTACAGAAATACCCCATATGTGGTGGTAAACTGCTCTATGGGCATGTGGCAGTGGTCGGAAGGAAAGGAGCGCCATACAGATTTTGGAGGCAGATTTTGCTAGAATGGTTTTTAGGCATTATTTTGTAATTGAAAGACCCTGACATACCCCTAGAGCAGAAACCCTCAAAAAATGACCCCATTTTGGAAACTACATCCTTCAAAGAATATATTAAGGGGTGTACTGACCACTTTGACCCCCTAAGTGCTTTACAGAATTTGGAAACACTTGGCTGTGAAAATGAAAAGTTTCATTTCTTCCAATAAAATGTTGCTTTAGCCCCAAATTTTTCATTTTCACATGGGCTAACAGGAGAAAAAGCACTCCATAATTTGTTCCCCATTTTCTCCTGAATACGGCAACCCCCCATATGTGGTGGTAAACTGCTGTGGGGACACATGGCAGGACTCAGAACGGAAGGAGCGCCATATGGATTTTGCAGCACAGATTTTGATGGATTGGTTTGCGGGTGCTATTGGTTTTTATTTTTTGAGTTATTGTCTTATGTGGGGTCTCATTTTTTGCAGGATGAGGTGACCGTTTCATTGGTACCATTTTGGGGTACATAAGACTTTTTGATTGCTTGGTGTTACACTTTTTGTGAGGCAAGGTGACAAAAAATGGCAGTTTTGGCATTTTTTTTTTACATTTTTTTTACAGCATTCACCTGAAGGGGCAAATCATGTGATATTTTTATACAGCAGGTTATTACGGAAGTGGCGATACCCAATATGTCTAATATTTTTATTTTTGTTAAGTTTTTAAGTTTTACACATTAGATGTATTTTTGAACAGAATTAAATCTTGTTTTTGTGCTGCCAATTTCTGAGAGCCATATTTTTTTTATTTTTCAGGCGATTGTCTTAGGTAGAGTATCAATTTCTGCGGGATGAGATGACGCTTTGATTGGTACGATTTAGGGGTACATATGCTTTTTGATCGCATGGTATTACACTTTTTGTGAATCAAGAGGAAAAAAATGGCATAGTTTTGGCATAGTTTTTTTTTTTTATTTTTTTTACAGCATTCACCTGGGGGGCATCTCATGTAATATTTTTATAAATCAGGTTGTTTCGGACGTGGCAATACCAAATATGTCTAACATTTTTATTTTTGGTAAGTTTTACAGAGATGCATTTTTGAACAAAATAAAATCTTTTTTTGTGTTGCCATTTTCTGAGAGCCATATTTTCTTTATTTTTTAGGCGATTGTCTTTGGTAGGGTCTCATTTTTTTGCGGGACGAGATGATGGTTTAATTGATACCATTTTGGAGTAAATATGCCTTTTTGTTCGCCTGCTATTACACTTTTTGTAAGAGAAGGTGACCAAAAAATGGCTGTTTTGGCACTTTTTTTTTTTTAATTTTTACTGCGTTCACCTGGCCGGGTAAATCATGTGATATTTTTATAGAGCTAGTCGATATGGACGCAGAGATACCTAATATGTCTACTTTTCTTTTTTTCCCTTTTTTTTACAATTTTTTTTAACTTTATTTTGGGAAAATGGCGCTTTTTTATTTTACTTAAAACTTTTTTTATTATTTTTTAAACTTAATTTTTTAACTTTTTTACCAATTTTTTTGAACTTTTGGGGGTCAGATCCCCTTTACAATGCATTACAATACTTCTGTATTGTAATGCATTGGTTGTAAGTGTATTACTCACAGTAATACACTTACAGGCTTCTGCCTGTGATATCCAGAGGGCTGGATCTCACAGGCTTCCATAGATGGCAGCTGGATGCCTAAGGAAGGCATCGGGCTGCCATTCAAGCCATTGGGTCCCCATCACAGAAGCATGGGGACCCGATGGACTCCCCTGCATGCAGCACACATCGCATGTGCCGCGGTCAGCGCTGACCGCGGCACATGAAGGGTTAATGCGCCGGCATCGGTGTTTTCACCGATGCTGGCACATACAACAGGGGTCTGGCTACTGGGCATAGCTGGTCCCCCGCAGCTGATCGGGCGGGCGCAGCTCCTGCACCCGCCCGATCAGCGCGCCATAGTACTACGGCGGTGGGCATTAAGCCACTTCACCCACCTCACTAACTTGAAGTACAATGTGTCACAAGAAAACAGTCTTTGAATTGCTTAGATCAATAAAAGTGTTCCAAAGCTATTACTGCATAAAGTGCTACATGTCAGATTTGAAAAATGTGGCTTCAGCATTTAGTCAAAACTGGCTTTTGTTGAAAGGAGTTTAGCTTTCAAAGGGTTAATGGATTAGTTGTACTGTGTTTGCCATGAGGTGTGGTTTACAGCCAACTAAGAGAGGCCATAGGCCTAACTACCTGGGACAAAATCCTCAAAAATAAAAATACAGCCACAAAATGGGATATTTTTAAAAGCATCCTAATATCTAATTGTGTGAGGTACATACCTTATTGGAATAAAAGGTTCAGGAAGAAGAAAAAACCAATGTGGATAAATAGAACTGTAAAGAAAGCAATAAATGACAAAAAGAAAGCATTTAAATCACTAAAACAGGAGGGTGACGAGGAAGCATTAAAAAACTATAAGGAAAAAAATAGAATATGTAAAAGACAAATAAAAGCAGCCAAACTAGAGACATTAATAAAACTAGAGAGATTAATCGCCAAAGAGAGTAAAACTAACCCTAAAATGTTCTTCAATTACATAAATAGTAAATAGTATAAATCTAAAGGTGTTGGCCCCTTACAGAGTAATGAGAGGCGAGTTACAGAGAGCGATGAGGAGAAAGCAAAGATATTAAATATTTTTTTCTCCACTGTATTCACTGAGGAAAATAAACTGTCAGATGAAATGCAGAATATAAAAGTAAATTCCCCATCAAAAGTGCCCTGTCATCTTGAAAAGATTAAAATAAACAAATCGCCAGGACCGGGGCATACACCCCCGTATCCTAAGAGAATTAAGTAATGTCATAGCCAGACCCTTATTTCTGATATTTAAGGACTCTATACTGACAGGGAGTGTTCCACAGGATTGGCGCATAGCAAATGTGGTGCCAATATTCAAAAAGGGTCTAAAAACAGAGCCTGGAAACTATAGGCCGGTAAGTTTAACATCTGTCGTGGGTAAACTGTTTGAGGGTTTTCTAAGAGATGCTATCTTGGAGTACCTCAATGAAAATAAGCAAATAACTCCATATCAGCATGGCTTTATGAGGGATCGGTCATGTCAAACCAATTTAATCAGTTTCTATGAGGAGGTAAGTTCTAGACTGGACCACGGCGAATCAATGGATGTCGTATATCTGGACTTCTCCAAAGCATTTTACACTGTACCACATAAAAGGTTAGTATATAAAATGAGAATGCTTGGCCTGGGAGAAAATGTCTGTATGTGGGTAAGTAACTGGCTCAGCGATAGAAAACAGAGGGTGGTTATTAACGGTGCATACTCAGATTGGGTCACTGTCACTAGTGGGGTACAACAGGGTCAGTATTGGGCCCTATTCTCTTCAATATATTTATTAATGATCTTGTAGAAGGCTTGCACAGTAAAATATCAATTTTTGCAGATGACACTAAACTGTGTAAAGTAATTAACACAGAAGAGGACAGTATACTGCTACAGATGGATCTGGATAGATTGGAGGCTTGGGCAGAGAAGTGGCAGATGAGGTTTAACACTGACAAATGTAAGGTTATGCACATAGAAAGGAATAATGCAAGTCACCAGTACATACTAAATGGTAAAACACTGGGTAACACTGACTAGGAATTTTAGTGAACAGCAAACTAAGCAGTAGAAACCAGTGTCAGACAACTGCTGCCAAGGCCAATAAGATAATGGGTTGCATCAAAAGAGGCATATATGCCCGTGATGAGAACATACTGTAGTCCTGCCACTTTACAAATCACTACTCAGATCACACATGGAGTACTGTGCACAGTTCTGGGCTCCTGTCAACAAGGCAGACATAGCAGAGCTTGAGAGGGTTTAGAGGAGGGCAACTAATAACTGGAATGGGTGGACTACAGTACCCAGAAAGATTATCAAAATTAGAGTTATTCACTTTAAAAAAAGACAACTGAGGGGAGATCTAATAACTATGTATAAATAAATCAGGGGTCAGTACAGAGATCTCTCCCATGAACATTTTATCCCAAGAACTGTGACTGTGATGAGGGGACATCCTCTGCGTCTGGAGGAAAGAAGGTTTGTACACAAACATAGAAGAGGATTCTTTACGGTAAAAGCAGTAAGACTATGGAACTCTCTGCCTGAGGAGGTGGTGATGGTAAGTTCACTAAAAGAGTTCAAGAGGAGCCTGGATGTATTTCTAGAGTGTAAAACTATTACAGGTTATAGTTACTAGAGAGGCGTCGTTGATCCAGGGAGTAATTCTGAATGCCTGATTGGAGTCGGGAAGGAATTTTTTTCCCCTAAAGTGGGGAAAATTGGCTTCTCCCTCACAGGTTTTTTTTTGCCTTCCTCTGGATCAACTTGTAGGAAAACAGGCCGAACTGGATGAACAGATGTCTTTTTTCGGCCTTATAAATTATGTTACTATGTTACATTCCTTATGAGACCAGACAAAGCAGGGAGGATTATGGGATGGCTGGGCACCATTTTGCCTTTGTTTGAAGAGAGTGAGGATGAACCTCAAACCCATTTAGCTCCTGTCACTAAATGGAATGGCTGGAGGGCAGAACACATCAGATAAAATTGTATATTAACCATATGATTGGGCAAAGGGCACATAGGGTGTGTTTTGCAAGCCAAAATAAAAACAAAACAAAACAAAAAAAACAAAACTAGTCATTTGTATGAGAGAGTCTCTGTGTGGAGCCATAAGATAACATCAGGACACAACTACCAGAATGAAAGGACTATATGAACGGAATGCCAAGCTCTACTAACAGCAATATATGAAGCACTTGTTTAAGGATGTGGTTTTCGGTTTTCTATGTCATCCCTTTTTCTTTTACCTATCTTTGTATCATCTGTAATTTTAAGTTGAATGCACTGTTGTTATATCACGTTAAAGTGTTAAACTTAATAGCTGTGTTGTCTTGTTGATGGAACCCGGTTATATCGTATTTAGAATTATAATCTACTGTGGGTGCAGCAATGTATTGGCTTGGATGCAGTTGCTGCACAGTGGGTGGGATAGTCCTAGCATAAGCAGGAGTCCCAGCAGATAAGAATGGGGTCCTATAGGTGCTCTGTACCTGGCTTTGTATAGCCTGGGGTATTTTGGGGACAGCCTTCTGTCTCAACCCACAGAGAGGCAAGCAAAGAGACTTAGCCAAGGCGTCAATGAGGAAAGGTGGTGTTTGACACAACAAACATTTAAAAAAAAATTAAAAAATTAAAACAAATATAAAAATTCAAATAACCCCCCTTCCACATGATTACATTTAAAAAATAAACAGACTGATTTTTGCTAATCTGACATGTGTCAGTTTATGTGGTAATAACTTTGGAACGCTTTTACTTATCCAGGCCATTCTGAGAATGTTTTCTCGTCACATATTGTGCTTCACGACAGTAGTAAATTTGTGGCAAAATATTTCATTTTTATTTATAAAAAAATAACAAATTTACAAAAAATTTGGAAAAATTAGCAAATTTACAAATTTCAATTTCTCTACTTTCAAAATAAATAGTAATACCTCCAAAAATAGTTATTATTTTACATTCCCCATATGTCTACTTTATGTTGGCATCATTTTATAAACGTCATTTTACTTTTTTAGGACGTTAGAGGGCTTAGAAGTTTAGAAGCCATTTTTCAAATTTTCACCAAATTTTCCAAAACCATTTTTTTTAAGCACCAGTTCAGATGTAAAGTGATTTTGAGTGGCTTACATAATGAAACCCCCCATAAATGACCCCATTTTAGAAACTACACCCCTCAAATTATAAAAAACTGCTGTTACAAACTTTGTTAACCCTTGAGGTGTTCCACGAGAATTAAAGGAATGGAGGTGAAATTTCAAAATTTCACTTTTTTGGTAGATTATTCATGTTAATAATTTTTTTCTTGCAACACAGCAAGGGTTAACAGCAAACTAAACCTCAATATACAGTACTCTGATTCTGCAGTTTACAGAAATACCCCATATGTGGTGGTAAACATTTCTATGGGTTTGTGGCAGTGGTCAGAAGGAAAGGAGTGCCATATGGATTTTGGAGGCAGATTTTGCTAAAATAGTTTGTAGGCACCATTTTGTAATTGAGAGACCCTGACGTACCCCTACAGTGGAAACCCTCAAAAAGTGACCCCATTTTGGAAACTACACCCTTCAACGAATATATTAAGGGGTACTGGCCACTTTGACCCCCTAAGCGTTTTACGGAATTTGGAAACACTTGGCTGTGAAAATGAAAAGTTTCATTTCTTCCAATAAAATATTGCTATAGCCCCAATTTTTTTTATTTGCATAAGGGGTAACAGGAGAAAAGCACCCCATAATATGTTACCCATTTTCTCCTGAATACGGCAACACTGCTGTGGTAAACTGCTGTGGGGGCACATGGCAGGAGTCAGAACAGAAGGAGCGCCATATGGATTTTACAACACAGATTTTGATGGATTGGTTTGCGGGAGCCATTGATTTTTATTTTTTTGAGCTATTGTCTTATGTAGGGGCTCATTTTTTGCAGGATGAGGTGAGGTTTTCATTGGTACCATTTTGGGGTAAATACGCCTTTTTGATCGCTTGGTATTACTCTTTTTGTGAGTCAAGGTGAAAAAAATAGCTGTTTTGGCATAGTTTTTTTTAGCATTTTTTTTACAGCATTCACCTGAGGGGGAAAGTCATGTGATATTTTTATATAGCAGGTTGTTACGAACGCGGCGATACCCAATATGTCTAACATTTTTATTATTGTTAAGTTTTACACATTAGATGCATTTTTGAACAGAATAAAATCTTTTTTTGTGTTGCTATTTTCTGAGAGCCATATTTTTTTTATTTTTTGGGCGATTGTCTCAGGTAGGGTATTATTTTTGCAGGACAAGATGACGGTTTGATTGGTACCAATTTGGGTTAAATACACCTTTTTGATTGCCTGCTATTACACTTTTTGTGAGGGAAGAGGGAAAAAAAATGACTATTTTGGCACAGTTTTTTTAAAAATTTTTTTACAGCATTCGCCTGGGGGGCCATCTCATGTAATATTTTTATAGAGCAGGTTGTTACGGACGTGGCGATACCCAATATGTCTAACATTTTTATTTTTGGAAAGTTTTACACATTAGATGCATTTGTGAACAGAATAAAATCTTTTTTGTGTTGCTATTTTCTGAGAGCCATATTTTTTTTATTTTTCAGGCGATTGTCTTAGTTAGGGTCTCATTTTTTGCGGGACAAGATGGCGGTTTGATTGGTACCATTTTGGGGTACATATGCTTTTTTGATCGCCTGCTATTACACTTTTTGTAAGGGAAGGTGACCAAAAAATGTCTGTTTTGGCACAGTTTTTTTTTTTTTTTTTTACTGCGTTCACCTGGCGGGTGGATGACGTTATATTTTTATAGAGCCGGTCGATACGGACGCAGCGATACCTAATATGTATACCTTTCTTTTTTTTTACAATTTTTTTAACTTTTTTTGGGAAAATGGCAGTTTTTTTTTTAACTTTTATTATTATTTTTTTTTAACTTTATTTTTTAACTTTTTTTACCACTTTATTTAACTTTTGGGGGTCTGATCCCCTTTACAATGCATTACAATACTTTTGTATTGTAATGCATTGGCTGTAAGTGTAATACACTTACAGCCTGCTTCCTGTGCGATCCAGGGGGCTGGATCGCACAGGCTCGCAGGGATAGCAGCCACGATGCCTAAGGAAGGCATCGGGCTGCTACCTAAGCCATCGGGTCCCCGTCACAGCAGCGCGGGGACTCGATGGCCCCGCTCGCCATCCTGAATAGATTGCACACCATGCCGCACGCCTCATGTGCCGCGGTCAGCGCTGACCGCGGCACATGAAGGGTTAATGCGCCGGCATCTGTGTTTTCACCGATGCTGGCGCATTCAGCAGGGGTCCGGCTACTGGGCACAGCCGGACCCCCGCCGCTGGTCTGTCCGGGGGCTCCCTGACACCCCTTTTCTGCAGCGCCATCTTTAGACGGCGCTACAGATTGGGGACTCGCGCCGCCCGCCGTCTAAAGACAGTGGGCGGTCGGCATCGGGTTAAGTGCATCGCTGTGTCATAAAATTCCAGTACTATTAAAATATAAAAATATGTATCCCATATATTTTTGGGCTGTGAACATTTTGCCTTTGCAGGTCAAGGCGGTGTGTTTTGCACGGAAAGAGTGGCTGAAGTGTAAGCACAGTTTCCTGGATGTTTTTAACAGCCCTCACAGTTCAGTGGAAGACTTGAGGAACCGGGTAACAACGAGATTGAAGACGTGCGCCATGCAGGAAGCATGAGTCTGTCATCCCTGATGCTCGATTTCTTTATTGATGACACCAAGCAGTTCCTTCCCAGTGTGGCTCAGTTCACCAAGGCTGACAGGTACAGAACCGTGTGACAATGCCTAGCTTTGCATAGGTGATTTGATGGAGGACCACTGTGAACTGTGTCTAGAGGATAGGGTGAGGACAAGGTGGAGGATGAAAAGGCAGAGGAGGACATAGGAGCAGAAATACCTGTCACGCTACGGTGTGGGAGGGAACACCACACAGAGCATACACCGAAACACTACAGTGAGTTGAGGACCGGATCAGCAGGTAAGAAGCCAGTGACAAGGAATACCACTGAACCAAGTGCACCGGAAATACCAGGAACCTAATCCAGAGGGCAGAAACCCAGTGAGCCCCATTCTTCACAGAGCCCCAGATGGTAGGGATGCACTTATCCAGAACTCACTGGCTGCACCTCCAGGATGGTCCCGGTGCACCTGGCAACTTACCTGCTGATACTGCTGGAAGAAGCACCAGCAGCCCACACACCAAACACTGGAACCCAGGCACATGTACTGGAACCCGAACACCTAACAGGACTCAGTACACACAACACACCCAGGAACCAGCTCACCAGCAACAACTCACAGTTTCGCTGTTCCCCCTCCAGGGAACCCTGGAGCCCTCTCACCGAAGGCACATACATACAGGGAATGTCTGGACTCCATGTCAGAAGACACATGGCAGTCGCAGACCAAACACCCACCCGGAAAATAAACCACACACCACATAACCGGGATAAGGGAGGGGGATGGGAAGACCTCGATGACATATTAGGTGGCCACATGGACTGGGCAGATGGAATCCCAGAAAAGGTGCATAGCTCCAGCACCAACGGAGGCTGGAGCACAACTCACCCACCAGGCTAGCAACAACAGAATAAAAGCACCTAGTGACCACACCCAGGTCAGTATGTTAACCCCATCAGAACCAGACAGGGAAGGAGGGAAGTATACAATAAAAAGGGAACATACCAGCAACCAAAACTACACGTTGCCGCTGGCAACTAGCAACCACGGCATACCACCGTAGCCAGAATGCCAGGACACAAACATGAGCAACATGGAAGCCATGTCACGGAGAACAACCGAGATCGTGACACCACCAATTTACACGTTGCCCCTGGCAACCAGCATAACCACATCCAGTATACCAGGGCACAAACATGAGCAACCAGAAACATGTGTCACGATAACCACACGGTATGTGACAATACCAGCATTACAACGCAGAGGTGGCAATACCATTATCTGGCCATGTTGCTGTGTGGCTGGACCACATTTACCCGGTATGCTGTGAACGACATATATTGTCTTTGACCATAGTTACAACTCAATACGTCAGCACTGTCATGAACTCTACCAGACATTGAGAGGTCTAAGGCCTGTCCCACCTTCTGCTCAACGTTATTGTTGAGCGAGCACCTCTGTGCTCGTATGCTCGGGTGCTCTGGCCGAGCACTAGGGGTTGCTCAAGTGCTCGGCCGAGCACCCGAGCATAATGTTAGTCAATGGGACTAAACCAGGCACCCCCCGCTCGGAAGAGGGGAGGGTGTCTGGTTAATAGAAAAAAGTCAGAATCGCGACTTCTCCTCTTTTACTCCTTTCACTCGTAAAAGTATGCTAATTAACTGAATTTGTACGCATTAGCGCACAATGCGTACGCATTAGCGTACAAATGCGTACGCATTAGCGTACAAATCAACATTACAGTGCGGGGAAGAGACTCGAGCATTGCGCTCGAGTACACTCGGTGTTCGGCTGAACACCGAGCGGACCCGAGCGTAGGCATGCTCGGCCAAACAGCGAATTTGGCCGAGCATGCTCGCTCAACACTACTCAACGTACGTTTTTGGAAAAGTAATGTCAGCTTGGCAATCTCCACCTTGGCTGGGCACAAGTCATCAGTTCCCTGAAAAGTGCAGAGTACCAGTAATTTGGCCAGGTGCACGTCCAGCTTCTGCGCCGTTGGATGAGTGCACGCTGTAACACTAGATGAGTGGCACAGTTTTTGTACGCCACTTTATCGTGAAATTCCATGTATTGATGCATTACCATCATGCCAACATTGCCAACATTAGCACCCTAGCCGAGCCTCAACTTCTGCCCACACATTCTGCATACCTCCACGCTAACGTCCTATAGTCACTTGATGATAAATTCTCACACTGCTGAGTATGGCATTTTCTCTACACCACTGCATGATGCATGCTGCCTGCCGCTTATTTTAAGAACACATGCACTGCGAGTGTCTTCCTCACAGGTAATCTCCACAGTAGCAGACGGTGTACCCCTCCCACGTTTGGCTACAGATCTCCCACTGCTTCCACCCTGTTGTTCCACAGGCACACTGCCACCCTTGCTCCCTGATGATGATGATGATGAGCCCCTCTTCATCTGGTTCCCACCTATAATTGGCTACAATCAGGGGTAGGGAACCTCCGGCTCTCCAGCTGTTGTGAAACTACAATTCCCAGCATGCTTCATTCATTTCTATGAGAGTTCTTAGAAGAGCAGAGCGAGTATGCTTGCTGGGAGTTGTAGTTTCACAACAGCTGGAGAGCCGGAGGTTCCCTACCCCTGTTACATCATCATTTATAAATGTTTGGTCGTCACTTGTGTCACCCTCACCTGTCTCTTGCGCATGTCCCTGACCTCTTGAAACATGTGCTCCCACCTGACTGTCATCATCAGTAGTTGCACGCCTAAAGGAGTTCACAGCGGACCTCTCCTCCAAGTGTGGGATGGCCTGTAACTGCTGACTGTCTTCACAAAGCTCATCTGCTGAAATTTGGAGCAGAGCCGGTAGTTGTCCATAGTATATAATAACTGTATTGCGAACTGAAGGGATTAGCTATCATAAGTTTCACTCTACTGCAGTTATGTACAAGGGAATAAATTCCACCTGCCTGTAATACAGATGCAATATAATTCTATAGCTAACAGAAGCGATTAGTTAACAATGTCAGTGCACTGCACAGTGATGCACACAGTAATATGTTACACCTGCCTTTAATACTGAGACATACTGACTAGATCAGTAAAATAACAGATTAATGCCTCGTTCACATGTCAGTGTTTTGGTCAGTGATTTCCATCAGTGATTTTGAGCCAAAGCCAGGTGCGGATCTAAACGCAGAAGAGGTGCAGATCTATCCCTTATACCTTATGACTTTGGAGGATCCACTCCTGGTTTTGGCTCACAGTCATTGTTGGAAATCACTGACCAAAACACTGACGTGTGAATGAGACTTAACTCTGAATGTTGGTGCACTAGAACGTGATACACACATCGATATATTACATCTGTATTTAAGGCTAGTTTCACACGAACGTTGTGTTTTGCGGTCCGCAAATTGCGGATCCGCAAAAAAAAAAAACAGATGACGTCCATATGGGACATGTTCTTTTTTTTTTTTGCGGGGCTGTGGAACGGACATATGGATG
The DNA here is from genome assembly GCA_900303285.1 of Rhinella marina. Classification (NCBI taxonomy): domain Eukaryota; kingdom Metazoa; phylum Chordata; class Amphibia; order Anura; family Bufonidae; genus Rhinella; species Rhinella marina. The sequence continues at coordinate 4,940 of ONZH01030338.1, read as the reverse complement.
CGGACAGCACACAGTATGCTGTCATTTTTTTTTTGCTGACCCATAGAAATGAATGGGTCCGCATTTTATCAGCAAAAAATTCGGATCGTCGTGTGAAAGAGGCCTAATGCTGAGGCACACTAATTAGATCACTAAAATAACAGATTAAAGGGTTATTCTCATTTTAGACAATGGGGGCATATCGCTAGGATATGCCCCCATTGTCTTATAGGTGCGGGTCCCACCGCTGGGACCCGCACCTATTTCCAGAACGGAGCCCCCGAACTGAATGAGGGCGCACTGCGCATGCGCAGCCGCCCTCCATTCATTTCTATGGGGCCGCCGAAAATAGCCGAGCACTGGCTCGGCTACTTCCGTCGGCTCCATAGAAATGAATGGGAGCGCACCGCGCATGCACGGCCCGGCTCCCATTCATTTCTATGAGCGGCGCGGGGAGCTGTGCCTGGTGGTGGCCAGACCCCCGGAAACCTGGGGTCCTCCAGGCGCAGCGCTCCCCGCTCCGTTCTGAATATAGGTGCGGGTCCCAGCGGTGGGACCCGCACCGATAAGACAATGGGGGCATATCCTAGCGATATGCCCCCATTGTCTAAGATGAGAATACCCCTTTAAGGCTTCTTTCACACGAATGTTGTGTTTTGTGGTCCGTAAATTGCGGGACAACGGTTCCGTATATATTTCATTGTAATGTTCCGTTTGTATTCCTAAATGTGTCCGTTTGTCCGCAAAACACGGACGTTGTGTTTCCGGATGGCTTCCGTTTTTTGTGGACCGCAAAAAAAATGAAAGGTGTGAGTTAGAATAATTGAATTGGCTACACCCCCAGAAACAGGTATTTAACTAGGTCACCTGAGTGTTTTTGGGCCATTTTCAGATGGTTTTTGGAGCATACAAAGGTTTCTTTGTTTTTATTGTTTGCTTTGCTGTTTCTGGCTTTCTTTCCACATGGAAGAACATTCTGATGATGAGGTTCTCCTGCACTGTCTTCTTTTTCGGCGATAAAACCAGCATTCATCTGTGCTGGTTGAAGAACCAAGGAGGAGGAGGAAGAGACTCGGTACAGGAAGGGCCATTTTCACACCCTGTTGACTGACCTTCGTAAGCACCCGGAGAAGTTCTTTGGATTCTGTCGCATGTCAGTGGCTACATTTGATTTGCTGATGTTGTATGTCCGTCCGGACCTTACTTTCCAGGACACCAACATGCGGCGCAGCATTTCACCTGAAAAAAGGCTGCTGGTCACCCTGAGGTAAGTTTTTATTTTTTATTGTTTTGCAATTGTTTATATTTCTAGTATCATTTTTGTACTTATTTTTACCTGTGTTTGTTCATGCAAAGCATTTGTGTACTTTCTTTTAATGTTCTTGAAGATTTAAATGTTTTTTTTTTTTTTTTTGCAAAAATGTATTTGTGTTATAATAACCTTTTATTTTCCCCAGGGCACATGTTAATAGACTTCATGGCTTCATCCTTCTTTTTTTCCCCCCACAGATTCCTTGTAACTGGGAACTCATTTTCTTCTTTGCATTATGGGTTTCTATTGGGAATTTCTACCATTTCTGGGATAGTGGCGCATACTTGTGAAGTCATCTGGCTGCGACTCCGAGAGATGGTGATGCCACAGCCCACAGCAGAGGATTGGATTTTTTTTTGCGGATGGCTTCAATATCTCTGCCCATTTTCCAAACTGTGTCGGGGCACTGGATGGCAAACACATTCATGTTTTGAAGCCTCCTCACTCAGGGTCCCAATACTTCAATTATAAACAGTATTTTTCTATAGTGCTTTTGGCTTTGGCTGACAGCAGCTATAAGTTTATAATGGTTGATATCGGGGCCTATGGAAGCACCTCGGATGTTTGCATCTTTAGTGCTTCTAGATTGGGTGAGCGGCTTCGTGCCAATCAGCTTGCCCTTCCAGAGCCCAGAAGACTGCCTGGATATGCAGGTCCGTCGGCTCCGTTTGTGTTCGTGGCTGACGAAGGGTTTGCATTGACAGGCCATGTTATGCGACCTTTTCCAAGACGCGGTTTGGATGTCAGGAGGCGTATTTTCAACTACCGTTTGAGCACTGCCCGTCGGTATGTTGAGTGCGCTTTTGGTATTCTCTCTAAGAAGTGGAGGGTATTTCTGACAACCCTAAAGATGGATCCGGAAAATGCCACCCTGGTTGTTCAAACTTGTGTTATTCTACACAACTTCACCAGTTTTCACAATGCTTCCTCGGATGTTGACCAGAGTGACATTCGGACATTTCCTGGTGTTGGTTTGGATCTCAGGATGCATAGACGACCTGGTACTGCAGGCATTACAGTTCGGGAACTTTATGCAGACTTCTTCATCAGCCCCCAGGGGGCATTGTCGTGGCAGATGGATGCAATTCGTGGTAGATTTTGAGATCTTCTGTGCTCAATAGTGTTTGTTATTTTTATAGATAGTTGATTATACTTTATATATTAGGTAGTGTAGGGACTCGCAAGAGACAGAGGACCCTTGACGTGGGCTTGCGGGCTGAGGGATTTTGGAAAAGGAAAAATCAAGTGTCTTCAGAGATGTGTTGTTTGCTTTATATTTTGAATCAAATTATGAAGCATCACTTTAGACATTTGTTTATGTTCCTAAAAGCCTTCTAATACCTCTTTTTTAGATACCATTTGTAAAAATGTTTTATTATAAATGTGCTATAGTAATTTTTCCAATATGAATACATATTACATGTTATGATTAAGATTTTTACACTTAAAGGGGTATTCCCATCTTACAAATGTGGTTGTTTATAGTTATATATAGTGTTGTTCCAATTGATAATAATCTAAAGTTCTATTATGTTTGGTACTATTTTGAAGATTTGACTATTTGTATATCTCTTGTCCCACACACATTAGTCATGCCGTTGCCCCTGTTTCCAGCCACCGGAGCTATGTATCAGTGGTGGACACCTTTCTGGTTATATAATCCGGTGTGAGTTCAATAATGTATTGTGAACGAACATTGCATGAGCATGAATGGACACATCTTATGATAATTTAACTTATTGGTTAGTCACAATACCAGTACAAAACACAATGGTCATGATCCTAGAAAAAAGAAAATTTTATTAACGCATCATGCACTCTACAGATGAATAGATATAGGAACAGGATCCGATTCTCTATGTTAGTGAAGAGCAGATGAAAATGCTACAACCCTAAGATGTGTATGCGCATGCTCATGTAATGTGCTTTCACAATACAGCAACACACCAAACAATACTACATGGTGGCTGTAACCTGGGCAACGGGATGACCGATGTGTTAAGGACAATGGAATTACACAAAATGATGTATTAAATGTTTAATTTTTTTGGGTAGTGTTAGTAGCAAAATTTGTGCCCATTGCTGTACCTTACATTTACCACAAGGATGTAGTGTTTATTCAAGCCTTTTTGTTCAACAAATGTATTATTATTAGAGATGAGCGAGCACTAAAATGCTCGGGTGCTCGTTATTCGAGACAAACTTTTACCGATGCTCGGGTGCTCGTTTCGAGTAACGAACCCCATTGAAGTCAATGGGAGACTCGAGCATTTTTGCAGGGGACCAAGGCTCTGCCTAGGGAAGGCTGGGTGAAAACCTGGAAACCTCAGAAAATGATGGAAACACCACGGAAATGGACAGGAAACAGCAGGGGAAGCATGCATGGATGCCTCTGAGGCTGCCTAATCCCACCATTACCCCAAATTCTCCTGCAACAGCCTGATGGTTACCCTCATGGCAATTGTGCTCACCCAGACCAAGAAAGGCGAGGCACATGCCCATCACATGTTAGGGAAGCACCCAACTAGGTGCAACGAACGTCCATCACCCATGCCCATGCTGGCACTGCTCTCCTATCCCCAGCCACACGATGCAGGCATAAGCCTGACACAGCATGGCGGTGACACCAACAAGTGACCAAGTTAGATGAGGTAGCTGGTGAAGCACCCAAAAATTTAGCCTGACACAGCATGGCGGTTACACCACCAATGACTTTGTCCGACTGAGAACGCAGTGAAATGGCTTTGGTTGAGCACATAAGTCAACCCTCAGCAAAAAAAAAAAAAAATTAACCCCTTAACGCCCAATGACGGCTTATCCCGTCATGGGCAGGAGCCGCTTGCCGCCCCATGATGGGATAAGCCGTCATGGCATTAAACTGTCACCATGTCTGATGACATGGTGACAGTGCTGAGACCCCGGCTGTTACTTACAGCCAGGGGTCTCAGCTAACCAGCCCGGGACCAATGGGGCGGTCCCGGGCTAGCGATCGCTGTGATTGGCTAGTCTGTTCAGACTAGCCAATCACAGCGATCGTAACTGAAATAAACTGTAAAATCAAAAAATAAATAAATTTAACAATATATTTTATATATATATTCCCCCCCCACCCCACTGTTTTCTCTGATGGCCAATTGGGGGGGGTAATGTGCGGGCGGGCGGGTGGGTGATGTGCGGGCGGCTGCGGCGGGAGTGCCGCCCGCAATGATTTTTCAGGATGGCGAGCGGTTTTCAAGCAGAGTATCAGCATACAGCTGATACTCTGCTTGAAACTGCTGACATCGGTGCTGGCACCAATGTCAGCAGTTTAACCCCTTCCATGCCGCGGTCCGTAGGGACCGCTGTATGGAAGGGGTTAACAGGGAGGGAGCTCCCTCCCTCTCCCATCGGGCGCTGCGGTGCGCTGGCAGCTCCGATGGTGTGGCCAGAAGAGAGGGAGGAAGCTCCCTCTCCCTCCCATCGGGACGCTGCTCTGCTGTGGCAGCGTCCCGGTGGTTACCATGGCAACCGGACGCTTTCAGAAGCGTCTGGCTTGCCATGGTGTAATAGAACAATCAGACCCACTGGATCTTCAAGAACCAAGTGGGTCTGAGTCAAAAAAAAAGTGTAAAAAAATTTTAAAAAAAGTGTAAAAAAAAAGTTTAAAAAA